>VZQC01013826.1:486929-571929 GCA_009823505.1 Rhizomys pruinosus
AGCTAGCTCCCCGACCCAGACACTTCACTGACTGAGCTAGCTCCCCGACCCAGACACTTCACTGACTGACTGAGCTAGCTCCCCAACCCAGACACTTCACTGACCGAGCTAGCTCCCCGACCCAGACACTTCACTGACCGAGCTAGCTCCCCAGCCCAGACACTTCACTGACCGAGCTAGCTCCCCGACCCAGACACTTCACTGACTGAGCTAGCTCCCTGACCCATACACTTCATTGACTGAGCTAGCTCCCCAGCCCAGACTTTTATATTTTAACTAGAGAGCGGAGAATAGTTCAAGTGTCTGAAGTGTCTGAGGAGAGAAAAAGTTAAATTCATTATGGGGACCAGTTCCTTCTATGGTAACACTTTCATAAAATGTCCTTAATGGGGGTGGGGGGGGGTGTTCAGCAGTTAAGAGCACTGGCTGTTCTTGCAGAAGACCCTAGAACCCACATGATGGCTAACAACCATCCATCACTTCAGTTTCAGGGAATCTAACACCCTCTTCTGGCTTCCAAAGGTACTTCATGACGTGGGTGCACTCACATAAATGTTAACTCATGCACATAAAAATAAATATTAAGAGCCAGGTGTGGTGGTGCACACCTTCAATCTCAACACTCAGGAGGCAGAGGCAGGTGGATCTCTGTGAGTTCAAGGCTACCCTGGACTACAAAGCAAGTTCCAGCCCAGTTGGGGCTACAGGGAGACCCTGTCTCAAAAAAGACCAAAAAAAAATTTTAAATAACCAAATAAATATTAAAATAAAATTTAAAAATGTCATGAAGGAAGGGATTTTCTGAGGCTGGAACTTATGAAATGAGAGAAAGGGAGGGAGGGAGGGAGGGAGAGAGAGAGAGAGAGAAGAGAAGAGAGGAGAGACAGAGACAGAGATAGTGACATAGAGAGAAGAACTGGACGGCAAGATGGCTCAGCGGGTAAACACACTTGCTACGAGAGCCTGATAACCAGCGTTGGATTCCCTGAACCCATATGTGGTGGTTTGTGTGAGAATGCTCACCACAGGCTCCAAACAAAGACTCGCCCCTATTGGTGGTGTTCACAGACATTTCAAGGCATGGCCTTGCTGGAGGAATCATGTGATTGGGATGGGCTTTAAGAATTGTAGCCTTGCTCTATTTCTAGTTTTCCTCTCTGCTTCCTACAAGTGTTGAGGACGTGAGTGCTAGGCTTTCTGCTCCGGCTGCCTCCCCTGCCATGATGGAATCTTATCCCTCTGGAACCAAAAACCCAATACTGTTCCGTCTTATATAAGTTACTCTGGTCATGATGGTTTATTGTAGCCACAAAAATGTAACTAATACACCAAATAAAAGTGGAAGGAGAGGAGCTGGAGAGATAGCCTAGTGGTTAAGAGCACTGACTGCTCTTGCAGAGGACCCAGGTTCGATTCCCAGTACCCACATGGCAGCTAAGAACCGTCTGTAACTCCAATTCCAGGAGAACTCCAGTTCCAGGGGAATCCGAGACCCTCTTCTGACCTCTGCGGCATTGCACGAAACGGGTGCACAAAGCTACATGCAGACAGTACATTCATACACATACAAAAATAAATAAAATTAAAAAAAAAAAAAGTCGAAGGATAGAACTGACTACACACACAGAGAGAAACAAATTATTAATTAATTAATTAATTAATAATTACAAAACACAGTATGGCTCTGAAGTTAAGGTCCTCCATGGAGGTCAAAAGGTTAAGGGAGAGAGACTGGAAAATGGTGGAAGCAGAGAGGTGGTCAAGGCTGAGTTTAGTTTATTTTACCATAGTCAAGCCACAGTCTTAGTTTATCTTACCAGCAATAGCAAGGCAATTGAAAACCATTTTATTTAATATCTAAAGAATCTTAAAAAAAAAGAAAGAAAAGAAAAGCAGAAGCAGGGTGTAGTGGCTCACGCCTTTAATCCCAGCACTTGGGAGGCAGAGGAAGGTGGATATCTGTGAGTTCAAGGCCAGCCTGGTCTACATAGTTCCAGGACAGCTGGGGCTTCAGGGAGACCCTGCCCCAAAAGGACAAAAAAACCCTATAGACTCCTGAAGGTCAGGGTACATGTGGTGGTCAATCCTAGCATTCAGGAGGCTAAGGCAACAGGATCATAAGTTCGAGGCCAGCCCGAGCTTTACAATGAGACCATGTCTCAACAAAGCAAACTTAAACCAAGTGTGGTGGAACCTGCCAGGCCTGTAATCCCAGCCCTCAGGAGGTGGAAGTGGGAAGATCAAAAGTTCAGTGTTCCTGCCCCTTGCTGACCAGACCTTGTCTCAAAAAATAAGATGGAGAGTGATTAAAGAAGACATANTATGAATGTACTGTCTGCATGCAGGTCTGTGCACCCGTGTCGTGCAATGCCGCGGAGGTCAGAAGAGGGTCTCAGATTCCCCTGGAACTGGAGTTCTCCTGGAATTGGAGTTTCAGACGGTTCTCAGCCGCCATGTGGGTGCTGGGGATTGAACCCGGGTCCTCTGTAAGAGCGGTCGGCGCTCTTAACCGCTAGGCCATCTCTCCAGCCCAGAAACCTGGGTTTTATGTAATACCTCTCTGAGGTGCGGTTTAGTGGTTTAGCATACTCCTCTGTGCCCTGTGCTTCTTCGAACTCTATTGTTGGATTTCAGATCTTATCAGATTCAAGTTCAATTTTTGGCAAGTCTCCTTCAGGATGGTATTGGACACTTCTCTTGGGGGCATGTAAAGTCTGTCTGCTCTTTAGTGGGGTGGGTATTGGCAGCAGCCACAGACTGTTACTCTAGGACATCAGGCTGCATGGTGCTCTGGCTCCAGGAAGAGAAAAGGAGCTGCGTGCTCAGATAGACCCTGGGTCTTCCGGCTCATCCATGGGGAACTTGCTGTTCTTAAGGGTCCCCAGTGGCCCCAGGTCCTTTGCCATCCACCAAGGGGGAGCCTTCCTTGTAGGAAGCCACTCCTGACAAAGGAAGGCCAGTTCTCCCCCGGAACTTTCACGTGTTCCAGGACTCTAGGGCCAAAGTCCTGTGCATGCCAAGTTCTGTTTATTGCCTGGCTCCCTCTTGGATGTTGGTGGGGGAGGCAGAAATTCCAAGAATCTCAGTTCCTCCTTCCTTTTGGCCACCCCTTCATCCTCCCCCCCTCCCCTCCCCAAACAGTGGCCTTTGCCCACTGGTAGACAAGTGGCCAATTGTCTCTGCATCTTTATGTCCCTGGGGAGTGGCCCAGTCAGACAAGGATGCAACAGACTTTGAAAGACTCAATGAGGCTCTTGGGGTGCTGGGCATGGGTGAGAGGTAGAAGGATGATCTGAGGATTCTGTAGGGGGAAGAGACAGAGGACTGACGTCCCCTACTCCAGAAGGAAGCTGGATCTGCACAGCAGCGTGAACCTGCAAGATTCTGAAAACAGAGAAGAGGCCCCACATGGCAAAGTTGTGATCTCCCTGCCAGTTGCTGAGTGTTCCCTATGTCTTGCCGTTCTTTCTTTTCCAGTTTCTTATCTCACTCCTAGGCTTTGATTACCATTTCATAAAGGACTTCCACTGCCTGGGCAAATGCTTGAAAAGCTACAGTGATCAGGGCCCTTGCCTGCCTAAATTATGTATATGTGGGTAATGGGGTATGTGCTCATGAAAGAGAGAGGTGTGGGAAACCCTGGTCCTGGAGTTACAGCAGGTTATGAACCTCCTACTGTGAGTGTTGGAACTGATCTTAGATCCTCTGCAAGAGCAGTAAATGCTTTTAACTACTGAGCCAGCTCTCTAACCCACAGGCAAAATATTTAAATTTATTTTTGTTGCATGTTCTCCTCTGGCAGTTCAGGGAGCTGCTGAATTTCTTCCTGGTATATATATAATATATAATATATATTTTATTTATTTATTTATTTATTTTTGTTGCATGTTCTCCTCTGGCAGTTCAGGGAGCTGCTGAATTTCTTCCTGGTATATATATAATATATAATATATATTTTATTTATTTATTTATTTATTTATTTATTNAAAAAAAAAAGCATAAAAATGAGGGGCTGGAGAGATGGCTCAGCAGTTGGGAGCACTGACTGCTCTTGCAGAGGACCTGGGTTCGGGTCCCAGCATCCACTTGGCAGCTAAAAACTGTCTTAGGCCAAGTGTGGTGGCTCGCACCTTTAATCCCAGCACTCGGGAGGCAGTGGCAGGCAGATCTCTGTGAGTCCAAGGCCAGCCTGGTCTACATACCAAGCTGAATTAAAGGTGTGCGCCACCACACCTGGCTTAAAGACGGTTCTTAACAGCCATGTGGGTACTGGAAATCGAACCCAGGTCCTCTGCAAGAGCAGTCAGCACTCTTAACTGCTGAGCCATCTCTCCAGCCCCCCTAAATGAAATATTTTAAAAAATAAGGTGGGGAGTGACACCTGGTATTGACCTCTGCCCTCCACAGGAACACACGCACCTACACGCACCTACACATACACACATATAAGCAATATACAAAACAAACATAGAATATAACCTGGTGTTGACCTCTGCCCTCCACATGACCACACACATGCACACATGCATACAAGCAATATACAAAACAAACAGAACATAAAATTTACCATATTTGGGGGCTGGAGAGATGGCTCTGTGATTAAGAGCACTGGGTGGTCTTCCATATAACCTAGGTTTAGTTCCCACATGGCAGCTAACAACTGTCCATAATCCAGTTACAAAGGATCTGGCATTGTCTTCTGGCCTCTATGGGCATTGCATGTAGGTGTTGTACTTACATCCATGCAGACAAAATGCTCATATATATATAAAATAAAAACAAATAACTAAGAAGTTTACTATAATTGGGCAAGAGGTATGGTTAATGATAGGACATTTGCCTAACATTAGAGGGGCCCTGGTTTTGGTTCTTAGCACACCCTCCACTCACACACACCCCCACACACCACCTAAACAGCTTTTAAATGTCAGTACAGTAATGTGTTTCCGATGTGCTTTGAGCTACAAAAGACCTTAAATATTTAGGATTTTGTCATCTTGCAAAAGAAACCCATGTGTACTCACCATGCAACAATTTCAATTTTCCTCAGCCCCAGGCAACCACTGCTCATTTTCCTCCCTAAGAGCTTGGCTACTTTAAAAACCTCAAATAGAATCATGCAGTATCTGGCTTAGGAATGGCTTGCTTCATTTAATGTAGTGTTCTCAAGGTTCAAATATGTGAAGAATGCATGGCAAGATTTCCTTCTTTTTGAAAGCTGAATAATAGTCCATTACTTGTAATACTAACGGTTTGTTGTGGTGGTGGTTAAAACCAAAGTGTCCCTATGTAGCCCAAGTTTAAGTTACTGGTGAACTTTCAACCCTCCTGCCTTAGTCTTCCTAGAGGTGAGATTATAGGTGTGTATCCCATGTACAGCTGTTGTTTGGTTTTGTTTGTCTTTAAAGCAGGATCTCATTCTGTAGTTCAGGCTAGCCTGGAGCTCCTCCTATAGACGACGAGTGCCTCAGACTTGTGATTCTCCTGACTCTGCCTCCCAAATGTTGGATTACACTCAGGTGCTCATTTTACCTTTTTTTTTTTAAAGGCAACTTTTTTACTCTATGATTTTATTGTGTTCTGTGATTCTCTTCCTGCTTTGTTAAAAATAAGAAGTTTGCCCAACCATGTATACTCAATTCACTGCTGACAAATGTTTCTAATTGAATAAGTGGGGGATTTGCATATGTGAACATTTAACAGAGAGTGATCCAGTTTCTAAGTAGTCTATGAGAAATAGATTGGGGTTTTTTATTATTAGCTTTATTTTATGTATATGAATGTACTTTCTGCATGTGTGTAAGTGTACCCACGTCACACAGTGGCCATAGAGGTCAGAAGAGGGCATTGGATTCCACTGGAACTGGAGTTATGAATGGTTGTTAACCACCATGTAAGTGCTGGGAAATGAACCCAGGTCCTCTGCAAGAACAGCCAGTGCTCTTAACCACTGAGCCATCTCTCCAGCCCCCCTAAATGAAATATTTTAAAAAATAAGGTGGGGAGTGACACCTGGTATTGACCTCTGCCCTCCACAGGAACACACGCACCTACACGCACCTACACATACACACATATAAGCAATATACAAAACAAACATAGAATATAACCTGGTGTTGACCTCTGCCCTCCACATGACCACACACATGCACACATGCATACAAGCAATATACAAAACAAACAGAACATAAAATTTACCATATTTGGGGGCTGGAGAGATGGCTCTGTGATTAAGAGCACTGGGTGGTCTTCCATATAACCTAGGTTTAGTTCCCACATGGCAGCTAACAACTGTCCATAATCCAGTTACAAAGGATCTGGCATTGTCTTCTGGCCTCTATGGGCATTGCATGTAGGTGTTGTACTTACATCCATGCAGACAAAATGCTCATATATATATAAAATAAAAACAAATAACTAAGAAGTTTACTATAATTGGGCAAGAGGTATGGTTAATGATAGGACATTTGCCTAACATTAGAGGGGCCCTGGTTTTGGTTCTTAGCACACCCTCCACTCACACACACCCCCACACACCACCTAAACAGCTTTTAAATGTCAGTACAGTAATGTGTTTCCGATGTGCTTTGAGCTACAAAAGACCTTAAATATTTAGGATTTTGTCATCTTGCAAAAGAAACCCATGTGTACTCACCATGCAACAATTTCAATTTTCCTCAGCCCCAGGCAACCACTGCTCATTTTCCTCCCTAAGAGCTTGGCTACTTTAAAAACCTCAAATAGAATCATGCAGTATCTGGCTTAGGAATGGCTTGCTTCATTTAATGTAGTGTTCTCAAGGTTCAAATATGTGAAGAATGCATGGCAAGATTTCCTTCTTTTTGAAAGCTGAATAATAGTCCATTACTTGTAATACTAACGGTTTGTTGTGGTGGTGGTTAAAACCAAAGTGTCCCTATGTAGCCCAAGTTTAAGCTACTGGTGAACTTTCAACCCTCCTGCCTTAGTCTTCCTAGAGGTGAGATTATAGGTGTGTATCCCATGTACAGCTGTTGTTTGGTTTTGTTTGTCTTTAAAGCAGGATCTCATTCTGTAGTTNAGCCTGGAGCTCGCTATGTAGACCAGGCTGGCCTTGAACTCACAGAGATCTGCCTGTCTCTGCTTCCCAAGTGATGGGATTAAAGGCCTGCGCCACCATGCCCAGCCTAAGATGGTTCTTAGCTGCCATGTAGGTGCTGGGATTCAAACCCAGGGCCTCTGCAAGAGCAGTCAGTGCTCTTAACCACTGAGCCATCTCTCCAGCCCAGGTCCTTCTGTTTTATGAAAGGAAATAAGGTTTTTAAAGAATTGTGATATTGAGCCACTTTATGTTCTTCATAGCCCTTTCCATATCTTCTTTAACGAGATTTGAGATGTTAATAGACACAGAAATATTCCTAAACAGAAATGGATGGTCCCTGACTGAAGATGGTTAGACTTGTTGGTAACCATAGTTGAAAAGGAGCATACATTCAGTAGAATGTAGATTTCCAATATAGATTTTAAATTACTATTATTATTATTATTACTATTTTAGTCTTTTTGAGACAGGGTGTCCCTGTAGCCCCAGTGAGCCTAGAACTCTCTATGTAGACCAGGTTGGCCTCAGTCTCACAGAGATTTTCCTGCCTCTGCCTCCCAAGTACTGGAATTAAAGAGAGGGACCACTATGCCCAACCTATTTGTTATTTTTATTTTATGTGTATGAGTGTTTTGCCTGCATGTATGTAAATGCGCCTATGTCATGCAATACCCACAGAGGCCACAAGAAGGGAGATGGATCCCCCGGAACTGGAGTTGTTAGCTAACATGTGAGTGCTAGGAATCGAACCCAGGTCCTCTACAAGAGCAGAAAATACTTTTAACCACTGAGCCATTTCTTCAGCTCCCCAATTTAGATTTTAAATCCTTTCCAAGGGTAACCACAGGTTGCTAGCCATAGCTCCCTGTCAGCACAGGTTCTCTTGGCAACCCACCCCACTGGGTGGAACTGCATTGCTCAGTTCTAGTTCTCTGTAGGCTAGGCACAAGAAATGCACTTTCTTTTCTTTTCTTTTTTTTTTTGACATTGCCTCCCTATAGCTCCAGCTGGCCTGGAGCTCACTCTGTAGACCAGGCTGGCCTTGAACTCATAAAGATCTGCCTGCCTTTGCCTCCCCAGTGTTAGGATTAAAGGTGTGGGCCACCACGTCCAGCTTAAAAATGGTTCTTAGGTACCATGTGAGGGCTGGGAATCGAACCTGGGTCCTCTGTAAGAGCAGTCGCACTCTTAACCAGTGAGCCATCTCTCCAGCCCCAAGAACTGGGCTTTCAGAGGGTTCATCCCTAATAGGTCATGGTGTGGAGGAACATCTGCAGAACAGTAATGAAAAGGTTGTATCAGGAGGTTAATCTGATTGCTTAATTGAAATGAGAAAACAGAAATGGAAAAAAAAAAATGGGTATGGATCCTTCTGTGGCCAGAGCTTAGCATGATCTGGGGCAGCACAGCTCTCCACTCCGAGGGGTCCTTCGGTTGCAGTTGAGGTGAACCTCAACCTATTCTCAAACCCTTTCCATCTTTGAGAAGACAGAGTTCTAAAATGCCCATCAGCCTAGATAAATGAAATACACACCAGGTAATGGAACTGATTCACTCGTCAGCTCAGAAGGAAAATTCATATCCCAGGGCTGAGGATGTAGCTCTGTGGGCAGAGCGCTTGTCCAGCACCCACCAAGCCCTGGCTTTCACCCTAGCACAGTGTAAACAGGGCCTGGTGGCACATACTTAGAGTGCCAGCACTCAGGGTAGACACAGGAGGATCAAGAGTCCAAGGTCATCAGCTACAGATGGAGTTTGAGGTCACCCTGGGATGTGGAGACCCTTTTTCAAATGAAACAAACCAAAACCAAAACAAAACTAAAGAAAACAGAGCCAGCGAGATGGCTGAACAAACAGGTAGAGGCACTTGCTAAGCCTGATGTATTAGTCACTTTTCTGCTGCTGTGATAGGACCATCATGGCCAAGGGAAACTTTAAAAGGAAGAGTTTATGGTGGGCGTGGCGGCACACACCTTTAATCCTAGCACTTGGGAGGCAGAGGCAGGCGGATCTTTGTGAGTTCAAGGCCAGCCTGGTCTACAGAGTGAGTTCCAGGACAGCTGGGGCTACAGGGAGACCCTGTCTGAAGACAAACAAAGATAGCAGGCATTAGGTAGATGGAAGCAGACCAGGAAGAGACACAGGTGCTCATCGTGGCTCTTCTTTTCTTGCAGCTTTGGGAACAGGTCAGAAAGCATTCATCAGAAGGAATGGGGTTAACTGGAAAACTGAGTTAGTTAAAGCAAGCCTGGTTCCCATGACTACCTTTGCTCCACACCTTAACTTTAAGAACACATCCTGCCCCTGAGTTCCCAGTTCCCAAAGCTGTTTCAGGTCAGGATGAACTTTCCCAGTTCTGAAGGAGCGCATCCACTCCCCAAGGGGTTTCATCCTGCTAAACACAAGCCATCAGCTTAAAGGTCACCACTGCTTGCATTGTGTTACCATAGCCCTGCCACTGTGTTTCCAGAGCATCACAACATTCTTCTAGTTTGCTTTTTTTGTCTTTAGAAACTCAGTGTAGGGAGATCTCCCAAGACCACCTGAAGCACAGGTAGGTAGGAGCTGGGTGCTTCAGCAAGGCAGATTGTTGTTTGATTTAATCTAGTTAATCTAGTTGTCTTTGGCTTGATTGGCTTTTGTGGCTGTGGGGGCAGAGTTATCCTCCCAGCTGGTATAAAAGGTGGGTTTGTGTGAGTCTTGAGATTGGAGATCTCCCAAGACCACCTGAAGCACAGGTACTGGGGCGTGGGCTAAAGAGCACACCCCCCCCACCAACTGGGATAACGAAGGCATCTGAAGGAGGCAAGCAAAGCAGGCATTCAACACAGTGAAGAGGCATTTGGGACTCACATTGGAATACAGGCAAGGAAAAGACCATATGCCAGGAACACGAAGAAGAGACAACATGGGAAAGGTGCAGGATAATCCCACACCAAGCTCTACCAACCCTGTGGAAGATTCCTACAGTGGGATCCCCCTGGGGATGTCCCAGGACACAGATATCAGAAGCACAATTATGAACATACTTGAAGAAGTACAAGATTATAAAGAACAAATCAAAGAATTAAGAAAAGAGAATGAAGAACTCAAGAAGGACCTAGAGAGAGAGAATGACAAACTCCAGAAGGAAGTTGAAACACTGAAAAGATCCCATGCTGAAAAAGATAAGGAAACCAACCAGCGAAGCAAAGAGCTACAGGAAGAGATTGAGAAGCTCCAAAAGGAAGTAGAACTACTAAAGAAATCAGAAAAGGAAACGAAAAAAGAAATCAAACACTCATCCAATCAAGAGGAAAGGAATGGAAAAAGCCTCTGAAGCAGAATGGAGGAAGCAGAACAAAGAATATCCGACCAGGAAGATAACACAGAACAACTAAAAACCTCAAATAAAGATTATGAAAATTTTTAAAATACACAAAAGTGGAACAACCAGGAACTGTGGGACACTATGAAAAGATCAAACCTCCATATCATAGGAATAGAGGAAGGAGAAGAATCCCAAGAGAATGGTATTGACCAGATCTTCAACAGAATAATAGATGAAAATTTCCCCAAACTAAAAAAAGACAAACCAATACAAATACAAGAAGCACATAGAACTCCAAACAGACAAGATCANAAAAAAAAAAAAAAAAAAAAGTAACCTACCAGGTCTCCCATTTCCTAACTTAGAAGTCTTGTCTGGGATTTACTGGTGCCCCAGAAAAGCAATGAAGGGGAGAAATAACCTAGGTGTGTTTTGATATAGGTTACTTAGTGCTTATTACTATGTAAACAGGCCCATAGATAGATAAATCATTGAACAGAGTGAATTTCCCATGTCTCCAGTTGATATTCCAGTGCTGGGGGTTGTAAGTTTAAGATTAAAAAGAATTATTTGTTTTTAATATTTTATCATTTTTTATTTTTATGTGTATTAGTCTATTGCCTTCATATATGTGAGTGCAGCTGTGTCATGCAATGCCCATGGAAGTCAGAAGTTGGAGCTCCTGGAACTGGAATTATAGATGGTTGTGAGTCACCATGTGGGTGGTGGGAATCGAACCAGGGTCCTCTGCAACAGCAGCCAGCACCCTTAACTACTGAGCCATCTTTTCAGCCCCCTTAATTTGTTTATTTTTTATTTTATTTTATTTTATTTTTTTGTCTTTTTTGAGACAGGGTCTCCCTGTAGCCCCAGCTGGCCTGGAACTCGCTCTGTAGACCAGGCTGGCCTTGAACTCACAGAGATCTCTGCCTCCCAAGTGCTAGGATTAAAGAATTTATTTATTTTTTGTGTATGATGTTTTGCACGAATGTATGTAACGCCATTACATGCATGCAATGCCCACAGAAGCCAGAAGAGGGCCTGGGATCACCTGAAAATGGATTTAACAGTCTATTTTTAGCCTCCATATGGGTGCTAGGAATCAAACCGAGCCAGTGCTCTTAACCACTGAGCCATCTCATCAGCCCCTTATTTTTCTAATTTTTAATTATATGTATGCATGTGTGTCTGCCATGAGTGGGGGATATTTGCACGTTAGTGCAGGTGCCCGTAGAAAGCAAAGGTGTAAGCTCCCTCAGGAACTGGAGTTATAGGAAGTTGTGAACCACCTCTGCAAAAGCAGTAGCTGCTCTGCTCTAAACACTGCCTAGTGTTGTGATTAATAGGCTTGGGCAGAAGGACCTCCTTGGAGTGTGAGTGGCCACCTGCTGCCTGCTCCTCCCAGATGTGGCAGGAGAATTGATTGACCAAGAGGGGTCCTGGACTTAGTTCCTGATCTTCAGTTGAAATCCCTTTCCTCCTGACCTGTAGGTGTCTGAGCCACAGGAGCAGAAGGAAAACCTAAACTGTTAGCCAGGTGTGGTGGCACACGCCTTTAATCCCAGTACTTGGGAGGCAGAGGCAGGCGGATCTCTGTGAGTTCAAGGCCAGCCTGGTCTACAGAGCGAGTTCCAGGCCAGCTGGGGCTCCAGGCCAGCTGGGGCTACAGGGAGACCTTGTCTCAAAAAGACCAAAAAACAAACCAACAAGCAAACAAAAAACACCTAAGCTGTTTAGGAACAGGTCGTGAAACTCAATGATAAGGAAAATAATAATAGCAATATATTTCTGGCCTCAGCTGTAAGGTGCACAATCGGTTTAGTAAATTGCAGACCGCAACCCCAGCAGGTTTGGGCGGAAGACAGGCAACCTTGGCGGGCTACAGGGACGGGGAGTCAGGGACGAGGTGGCCCAGCAAGGGAAAGCGTGCAGTGGGCGGGCCCGGGGCGGGGAGATGGGCGGCGCCTGAGGCGCCCCACCCCATTTCCAGGGTCTGGCGCGGGCGGGCAGAGCGCTGGTTAAAGAGCCGGGCGGAGGCGGGCGGTGCTGACTGTCGCGCGCGGAGCAGCGGCACACGTGTCTCCTCCGAGTCGGTCCCGAGTTCCACTCCGCTCTTCACGATCGGGAATTTGGAGGATACCCAGTCTGGTCCCCCCTTGGTGTGCACTCACCCCAGCCCGCGTGAACGTGGTCCACGCAGTTCCCTGCGCTCAGGCGGCCAACGTGGAACGGCAAACTTTGTCCCGGTGGCCGCGCGCTGAGGGTACGGGGCACTGCGCATGCGGAGCTCCAAATTCAAACAGCTGTGTGCAGAGGCTGCAGGGCGGGTGGACCCGGAGCCCCGGGGACTAGGGGACGCTTTCTCCTGGAGGTGGCTGCTCCGGAGCCATGGTGGACCGGGGTCCCCTGCTCACCTCGGCCATCATCTTCTACCTGGCCATCGGGGCGGCGATCTTCGAGGTGCTGGAGGAGCCCCACTGGAAGAAGGCCAAGAAAAACTACTATACGCAAAAGCTGGATCTACTCAAGGAGTTCCCGTGCCTGGGCCAGGAGGGCCTGGACAAGATCCTGCAGGTGAGCCGCCGCCTGGACACCCCCCCCCCCCAATTATGCACTTGAAGGGGAGATCCTTCCTACAGCTTCTGAGGATCCCCAGTCCCAATGGGAGGCCCGGGGTGGCAGGGAGAAAATATCCCATCATGTGTCAAGGTGCAAAGATGTGTCTCTCGCTCCGGGACTTTGGGGTCTGCCACGCGCGAAGGGAGACTTCATTGGAACCTGATGTGTCCCTAGAAAAGTTGAGGTTGACTCCCGGGTGAACCGGGCCCCGCGGTGGCCTGGTGTGGGTGTGCGGGTGCCTCCCTCTAAAAGGGAGGCTGTGGGGTGGATAAAGGCGTTTATCTTTCCTTGGAGACGCTCCCGGAGTCTGGGAGCCACCCCTCGTCTCTCCACCTCCGGTTCCAGGGCCGTCGCCGCTCCTGCCGGACCTTTCCTAGGAACCGAAATCCGGCGGAGAGCCCCTAGCCCCACTGTGGGCAAAATCCGCTAGCTCCACGCGGCTCTTCGAGAGGGGCAGGGGGCTGCGGCGGTGTCCGGGATGCGTCGAGTGTGAAAGGCCGGGGACTTGAAATGCTGGGGGCTCTGTCAGGCTTCCGGGAAGGCTTATCAAGAGGAGACATCCCGCTGCGGCTTGGAGTTAAACTTTGTGAGAGCAGCAGGTTGTTTCAAGGAAACCCAAACCCGGGAGAGAGGAAAACGCGGGTGAGGGGAGCTTCCTCGATCTTGGCTTGGGAGTCTCTTATCTTGGGACCTTTGAGCAAACTTGGGGGTCAGAGGTCCGTCTATCTGTTTCTTGAGGGCGCAGCCTCAACCTATACATCTCATGGCCAATGGCTTCCTCCATTCAGTACCTGGAGGACCAGCGTAGAGTTGGGAGGGGTGCTTTGTCCAAGATCTCGCAGTTCTGACCAGGAACATTTAATCTACAGCAGTTCCCCAGTCCTTTCCACTCATGTAAGTTTCTGATATTTCAGCCTTAGTTTCCCCAAATGGAGACAGACCCCTCTTCACCTTTGCCCTAGGTTACAAAGTTGAGAACACCAGGACATGCCTTGCTGGTACTGGTCCTTTTTCATCTCCAGGTCTGAGATGGACATTCACATAGATGGACATGAATTTGTGGTGTCCGAGGCATGGGACTTGTAGACATTTGTCTTCCAGAGGGCTGTGGAACCTCAGGTTTTCTACTAACACATGCTGTGTTACCTTTTAAGTAGCGTCTCCTACTCTGCCTGCAATTTCCGGGGTGGGAGGTGAGGCTGGGGGCTTGGTTTTTCTAGCTCTATCTCAAAGCAGATCTGGAACCACGATCGGGTACCTCCTGCTGGATGCCTGCTGTGTCTGGGTATGCTGGAGAGTGGGGTGGTCACCCTGTAGTTTCCCTGAAGGACACTATTCTTAGGAAGCAGAGTTTTTGTTTTAGTTTGCTCCAGGATTTTGTTTAGAGGTCAGTCAGAGATGATACGGCTGGATGAAGTGTTTCCCTCTACACTGCTCCGCCTGGGCAGGGGAAGGAAGGAAAGAATTCAAGGCTAAAAAGTGGGAAAATAAACTTCAAAACACTAGAAGGGAAGAGGGGGTGGGGTAGGCAGGGGGTACACAGGCTGTGTAGCCAGTATCAGGGAGCTTTGCAAACCAGAGGGCTTCCATGTTTGGGGGGGAGGCGCGGAAATCTCTTTTATTTTGAATTCTTATCAGCAGCCTCCGCTGCCTTTCATTCCCAAATTGGACAGGTAACTTTTAGAAAAAGAATTTGAGCACCATCAGGTCTGGCTGATTACCTTCTAAGGACTCTTAAGATGCCTGCTTGAATGAACAAGAACTGCTATGACCCCATCTCAAATCAACCTCAACTGGGCAAGTCCCCTCCCTTCATAGGAAAAACACAAGAAAGAAAACGGACCCAGGGAAACATTTGCCAGTTTTAATCTGCAAAAATCCTCCTCCCTTGGCTTTCTGATCTGTGACTCGGAGCACTGCCTCAGGCTTCCGGAAATTGCTTTAAAGAAAAACGAAAACTAAAAATCTTCCTTCCTATCTGGCCACCTGGATATTTTCCACCTGAGGTCCTGGGTTGTCTGAATTGCTGAGTAATCCCAAAGAAGCAAATCGGTTTCTTAGCTGGGAATTCCTGGGGTGGGGGTGGAGTCTTCCTTCATTGGGGGTTGCTTTTCTTAGTGCCTCAGATTGTGAAGCTGGGTCATCAAGTGCATGAAAAAGAGGTAGTCAAGGCCGGGTGTGGTGGCGAACGCCTTTAATCCCAGCACTCAGGAGGCAGAGACAGGCGGGAGGATCTCTGTGAGTTCAAGGCTAGCCTGGTCTACATAACGAGCTCCAGCTGGGACTAAAGGGAGACAGTCTCAAAAAGACCAAAAAAAAAAAGTAGTCAAGGAAGATGTTGTCAGGTCTTTTTCTCCTTGTTCACGCTCTAGTTAAAATATGCTATACACAGGGTGACTTTTAAGTGCACCTCGCAGACCCACCTGGGACCCCTTGACTATCCTGCTTCCTGTTTTCAAAACTGAGCCCTCATTCAAGCCAAGACTCCACCCCACTATAATTATTGTTATATTTTTATTTGGTCTTCTTGAGAAAGGACTCCCTATAGCCCCATCTGCCCTGGAACTTGCTATTTAGACCAGGCTGGCCTTGAACTCACAGAGTGCTGGGATTAAAGGCATATTCCACCTCGTTTAGCTTATTTTATTTGCTTTTTGAGGAGGGGTCTCACTAAGCAGCCCTGAACTCACCATGTAGGCCCTTGAATTTGTAGAAGTACTCCAGCCTCCGCCTCCCAAGTGCTAGATTTAAGTCCTGCACCTGGAAAGGTTTCATGGCTTGTTTTGTTTTGTTATAGTCCTGGAACTTGTTACGTAGATCAGGGTGGCCTTAAACTCATAGAGATCTGCCTGCCTCTGCCTCCCCAGTGCTGGGATTAAAGCTGTGCCCCATCTCGCCCAGCTTTCATCTTATTACTATTTTATTTATTTTTTGTCTTTTTGAGACAGAGTCTCCCTATAGCCCCAGCTGGCCTGGAATTCACTCTGTAGACCAGGCTGGCCTGTAACTCACAGAGATCCCCCTGCCTCTGCCTCCCGAGTGCTGGGATTAAAGGCATGGGCCACCATGCCCGGCATAAAGACGGTTCTTAGCTGCCATGTGGGTGCTGGGAATCGAACCTAGGTCCTCTGCAAGAGAAGTCAGTGCTCTTAATCACTGAGCCATCTCTCCAGCCCCTTATGTCATTATTTTCATAGTTTTTTGTTTTATTTTTTGTCTTTTTCGAGACAGAGTCTCCCTTGTAGCCCCACCTGTCCTGGAACGCACTCTGTAGACCAGGCTGGCGTTGAACTCACAAAGATCCGCCTGCCTCTGCCTCCCAAGTGCTAGGATTAAAGGTGCGTGCCACCACACCTGGCTTTTTTTTTTTTTTTTAAAGATGGGGTTTCACCATGTAGGGCTCACTGTTGTGACTCACTTAGCTACAAGCTGACCAAAGAGAGGTCTTGCCCACTTTGCACTTGTCGTTCATGTTGTCAAAGGGTTTCCTTTCTCTGTGCTGGTTTATTCAGTCCATTGGCCAGTGGTCACCCGGACTGGTAGCTTGTAGTTCCTGCATGATTATTGCCTTTTTTTTGGTTTGGTTTTTGCTGTCTTGTTTGTTTCGAGACAGGGTTTCACTGTGTAGCCTTNTGCCCCAGCCTCTTTTTTTAATATTTATTTTATTTTTGTATGTGTATGAATGTACTGTCTGCATGTAGGTTTGTGCACCTGTGTTGTGCAATGCCATGGAGGTCAGGAGAGGGTGTCGGATTCCCCTGGAACTGGAGTTAAAGATGGTTCTCAGCCACCATGTGGGTGCTGGGGATCGAACCCGGGTCCTCTGCAAGAGCGGTTGGCACTCTTAACCACTAGGCCATCTCTCCAGCCTCCTGAATGCCATGTGCCATGAGATTTTTGTTAGCCCGGCTCTCCCAGTCTCTTGCTCAGTGTGTTTTTCTTTCTTCTTGTACCTACTGTATTAGATACTGTGAACAAAATTATACCCATTTTATGGGAGGACACAGGCTGTACCTGGATGGGCCATTTCCTCATCAAACCAGTTAACTTACCTTTGCCTTGATTTCTTCATCTGCAAAATGAGCAGTTTGGTGAGGCTCCTGTAAAGAAGGATTATAAAAACCAGGCAGGCTTTCTCAGCTAGCGTTTATTGAGGGTTATGAGCAAGGCACCTTGCCAAGTACTTTACCTGCATGATTTCAGGCACTCCTTGATGACCTTATGTATTGAGATAAGGTGACTAACACCCAGAGAAGTTAAAAGTGGCCATAGTGACCCAAGAGGCTCAGCCCTTGGGGGGGTGATCTCAGGCTAGTGTCCCCCTCAGGAACCCACACCCTGGTCTACTTTGCCCGCCACATTTGGCTGCTGCCAGAGTGTTACTCTATAAGGAGCCGAGTTAATTGGTTCAGCTTGACTCTAGGCTGCTGGGAAATTCTATTTTCTGTTTCCTCTGGAACAGGCATTGGCATGCAGGCTTCTCCGGTGTGGCTGTCTGGCTGAACCCAGCACCACCTACGTCACTTGGTTCACAGTTCATCACTAGACTCTTTTTGAAAGACCCTCTTTTCCCCTGAAATAGTTTTGAGTTGACTTGGTCAGCCCATCTCAACAACCTTCTGTCTCTTGGGAGGAAGCAGAACAAGACAGTGTTGTGGACTACCACAAAGTCTGCTTTCTGTTTTTGTTTGTTACAGTGCTGGGGCCCAAGGCTTCTGCCATGCTAGGCAAATGCTCTTTCACCGTGATACATCCCCAGCCTCTTCAAGCTTCATATCGTAATCAAGTGTTTTTCTTGTAAACAGAGTTTTTATTTTTATGTTTTTGAGACAGTCTCCCTGTAGCCCCAGCTGTCCTGGAATTCACTATGTAAACCAGGCTGGCCTTGAACTCTCAGAGATCCACCTGCCTCTGCCTCACTAGCCCTGAGGGGATTAAAGGCATGTCCAACCACACCTGGCTTTCATAAACTTTAAAAAAAAAAATATATTTGATTTATTCAATTTTTATTTTATGTGTATGAGTGTATTGCCTGCCTGTATGTAAGTGTACCCGTGTCCTACAACATCCTCAAAGGTCAGAAGAAGGTGTTGGATCCCCTAGAACTGGAGTTACTTTACAGGCAGATGTTAGCTGCTGTGTGGGTGCAGGGAATTGAACCCAGGTCCTCTGCAAGAGCAGCCAGTGCTCTTAACCGCTGAGCCATCTCTCCAACCCATGAACTGTTTTTAAACCCATAAATACTCTACATATATTCAAGTAATCAATCTTAACTCAAAGTATAAAAACAAAATTGTGGTTGCGCACGCCTTTAATCCTAGCACTTGGGAGGCAGAGGCAGGCAGATCTTTGTGAGTTCAAGGCCAACCTGGTCTACAGAGCCAGTTCCAGGACAGCTGGGGCTACAAGGAGACCCTGTCTCGAAAAAAACAAAAAAAAAAAAAAAATTGTAGACTCCGTCATCTATACATCTGCCCCAAATACTTAAAGTAAATTGAGGTTGTGGAGAAAACATTCAGTTGGCTCGGTTTAGGAGAGTAAAGGGTTAATATGAATAACCACCTCGGCCACCAGACCCCCCCCTTTGTTTCAAGCCTTGGTGGAAATTGTAAAACTCACTGGTCCACTTACCCGCCTTTGTAAGTAGGAAGAGTACAATAAGTCTTTTGATTCTCTGGGATCTTGGAGGCCTCTGTGTCTTTAGCTCCTGCTTAAATTCTCACAGTCTAGGACTGCAGAGGTGGAAAGTGGGTAAGTTGGGTTTTTGAGAGGAAGTACAAGAAGAAAAAGGTCCTTTTACCCAGTTGAAGGCTGCAATAGCACAAAATGAAAACACCACCTTAGATCCCTAAACCTGCCTTGGTTAACTGTGCTGGTTAGAGTTTTACCAGTTAAAGTGAAGTTTTAGTGCATTGTTTTGAGAGTTTTAATGGAGTCCTTAGGAAGATTAGATGACAGTCCTGAGGAATGGTCAAGGGTGGAAATTTGCAAGTGTTGAAAGGTTCTATGGGGTGGTGGAGGCTTATAGGAGGGGGCTGCCAGGGAGGTGATGATTACTCCTTCTAAGTGTTTTCCTGGGGTTTTGCCCTATTTATAGTTTGGTGTTTAAAAGAAACACAATCCCCCGGTTTTGGATGCTGTGCTTGACTGGCCCTGACCTCGGGCCAAAGGCTTTCATCTTGAACTTGGCTGTTTGCTGTCCGATTGAGCTCAGCCTCTGAACTCTGTGTGGTTGGGGGGGAGGGAGGGGCTGGGAAGTACAAAGCTTCGGGGAGCAGAGGAGGCAGGCTCCTGAGACATAACCCCTAAAAGAGTGTTTGTAATCACTGAGGTGCTATGGGAACTGATGGGTTGGAACTGTGGTGAAGGGGGGGGGGCAGGGAAAAGCAGGGCTGGAGACCACCACAAAGTGTTCGCGTAGGTCTCCTGCCATTGTTCCCAGTCCATTTTGGCCACCTGGAAAAAGGCAAAGTAAAGTAGCCTGTGTCTTTCCCAGAGTTGGAGGGACAGGGCGGGAGGGCATGCTGCCCCAAGCTGGCTCTCGCTTAGAGCTAGCTGCTACCACTGGTGTTACTGCTCCATCCAGGGCGCTTTGGATCACAAGTATTTGTGTTTTTATAGATTTGAGGATATCTGCATCTACACAGTGAGCTAATCTGTGGACTGGGCCCAAGTCCAAAGAGAAAATTCTTTTGTTTCATGTACAACCTACATGCACAGCCTACGGGGTAATTTTATGCACTGTTTGCGGTGCACCTGTGTTTTGACTCCACCACAGTAAAGTCAGATAGAGAATTTCCACTTGTGATACTACATTGATACTCAAAACGATTTGAATTTTAGAACATTCTGGATTTTCAGAGAGGGGATCCCCAGTCTATTCAGGACTGCTGTTCCCCAGATGTTCTGCCATGGAACTGTCCATGGACTTTTTTTTTTTTTAATTTTTATTTTTATTCATTTCTGTGTGTGTATGAATGTACTGTCTGCATGCAAGTTTGTGCACCCGTGTCGTGCAATGCCGTGGTCAGAAGAGGGTCTCGGATTCCCCTGGAACTGGAGTTCTCCTGGAATTGGAGTTTCAGATGGTTCTAGGCCACCATGTGGGCACTGGGGATCGAACCCGGGTCCTCTGCAAGAGTGTTCAGCACTCTTAACTGCTAGGCCATCTCTCCAGCCCATCTTATTTGACTCTCATTATCTCATAAAATTTTACTCCTAGAAAGGAAGGATTAACTTCTAAAAACAAAAAAGAACCTTCATGCTCTTGCAGTAGTTGTGTTTACCAAAATAACTTTGTATTTTCACCACTTTTCGGCTTAGGCTTTTGATAAGTTTTGCCTATTATTTTATCCAAGGTGTCACTTACATAATTATTTTTCAGTCTTTTATATTTGAAAGTGTCTTGTTACTTAGCATCCTTCAAATCAATGAATTGTTAGGACTAGAAGAATTCTTACATGTGTTAGACAAGAACCTCTTGGATTTTTACTAAATTGGACACTGAGACCCAGAAATAAAGGAGTTGTCCAAAGTCCTACACTTGAATTTGATGACTCTGGTCTCTCCAATAAACCACGTGCTTCAAGTACCCTGTGATGAAATTATTTTTGTATGAAACTATCAGAATACATTTTTTGACACAGGACACAACTGGAAATAATAATTTTAAACAGATAGCTCCTGTTTAAGAATTATGGTTGAATGAATGTTGGTGAGTATGGAAAGTGACATTTTCACTGGGACATTCAATGACCTGTGTTCTTCCCATCTAGTATCTTTATAATCTTTTGGAGCATTCTAGTCCTATGCAGGATCTGACTGCCATTCAAGGGGAGAAGGCATGTGATGGATTCTACACTGTGTCTTTTGAGCCAGGCTAGAAGCGGTTTACTCATCTCCACCTGTGTTCCATTGGCCACGACTCAGACATATGGCTACAGCTAAGTGGAAAACTTTATCTAGCTACATGCCAAGAAGAACTGTGTTCAGTGAACATCTAGCCAGCACTCTATTGAATCCTGTCCTCAGGTAGAGGAAAGCACTGAATTTGGCTATAGTGAACAAAAGCTCAAATGAACCCAGAGTCCTTGTGGATGTGAGGATCAGGATGGTGCTCAGATGTGAAATTGGAAAGGTGGAACTTTTGTTGAAAATAGAAGGCCTGGGGCTGGGGAGATGGCCTAGTGGTTAAGAGCGCCGACCGCTCTTACAGAGGACCCGGGTTGGATCCCCAGCCCCCACATGGTGGCTGAGAGCCGTCTGAGACTCCAATTCCAGGAGAACTCCAGTTCCAGGGGAATCGACACCCTCTTCTGACCTCCGCGGCATTGCATGACACGGGTGCACAAACTTGCATGCAGATAGCACATTCATACACATACAGAAATAAAAAATTAATTAAAAAATTTAAAAAAGAAAATAGAAGGCCTGGAGGGATAAGGATGTAGACTCCTTTTCAAAAGACATAATAAAGTCCATTATTGCTATAGGTACCAGAGGCAGCAGACTGGGTCCCTATTCCATCAAGTGGAGAAAATATGTTACCTGTACCAATAAGCTGGTTTAGATGGAGTGGGACCAGAGAGAGATCAAAAACCAGGAAGTCCTTAGTCCTAGACATTTGTCTACAGATATGGGCACTGCAGAGGTATCGGTCCCTAGGATCCCAAGGTACCTTTTTTCTCTCTATGTTGATAGGGTCAATGAGGACTCAGAGTTAAAGTCTTGATAAAAAGAGATTCATTTATCTAATATTAAATTTTAATCACAACATCAAGATTTAAGGTCTCTTAATCTTATATGTCCCAAAGAATCTTAGTCACAAGACATGTCACCTAGAACTCACATGTCATTAATAAGTTAATGTCTATGAAGCACTAGAGAAAACTGTGTGTATCCATGGCACTCTGAAAAATTTAAGATCTACCTAGGTTTAAAAAAAAACCCACGGGGGCTGGAGAGATGCCTTAGCAGTTAAGAGCACTGACTGCTCTTGCGGAGGACTCTGGTTTGATCCCTAGCACCCACATGGGGGCTGAGAACCGTCTTTAACTCCAGTTCCAGGGGAATCCGATGCCCTCTTCTGACCTCCGCGGCATTGCACAACAAGGGTGCACAGACTTACATGCAGACAGTGCATTCATACACACACAAAATAAATAAAATTTAAAAAACCCACATGTGCTCACAAAACTAACCATTGTGGAACCACTTATAATTGTGAAAATAGAAGACAAGCNAGAAAGAAAGAAAGAAAGAAAGAAAGAAAGAAAGAAAGAAAGAAAGAAAGAAAGAAAGAACTAGATGTAAAGGGGGGTGGTGGCTACTTGTGGAGGTCCACGCCTTTAATCCCAGCACTCCAGAGGCAGAGGCAGGTGGATCTCTGTGAGATCCAGGCCAGCCTGGTCAAATTCCAGAAGAGCTGGGCAACAGGGAGACCCTGTCTCAAAATATAACTAAAAGACAAAAAAGAAAGGGCGAAAGGCAATGTCTCTTTTCCCCCTTTCCCCCATTGTCTTCAGGGAGCCATAGTCTTGCATGATGGGCTGCTGGGCCTCAGCCATGGGCCAGGAAAGTGAGGGTCAGATGACCAAGACCTCTTGAGTTTAGCCAAGGAATTTGAACTCCATCAGATTTTTGCAATTTTCAAGAAGGGGAGTGGATAACATTACAGAAAGTTCTCTCCTCACAGCCATTTACAACTTGCAAACAGTGGAATATTCTACCCCAAATTAAATTTCCGTGGGTGGAGCCCTTAGCCCCTTGAGTGTTCTGATAAGGGTGCCTCCTCCTTCCTTTCAACTTCTGAGGAAATGGAGTGTGGCTTTTCCCAGAAACACCATAGAATCTTCAACCTCTTCCTTCACCTCAGATTTCAGTTAAGGTGCTGTGAGTCCCTGTCTCTGTGGGGGGTCCAGGCCTGGGGTGGCTGCAGCAGACATCCTCCCCTCCCCCAACCTATTTGAAAAGCAAGGCTGGGATGCTGAGCTCTGCACCACCGCTTGAAGCCTGTGGGTTTTTATGAGGCTTAACCCCGATGATGCCTAAGCCCCTTGAAACACAGGCACACAGAGCATTTCTATGCAGAAACTGGAGGATCTGGAGCCTTTGAGCTCAGTCTTGCTGGGGAGAGGAAACTGGAGCACAGTGGTGAAGTGAGGGGAAATACAGGCCCGAGTGTGGAGTGATGGGTAGCAGATGGTGAAGGCTAGTGGGGAGGACAAGGGTCACAGGGCTTCAGAGGTTTCGGATCCCGTCTCCGGAAGCGTGTAGAAGAACCCCTTCTCTTGGGGATTAGGCTTTGAACAAAACCCTGCCTCTGAACTCTGAGAGCTGTAAGATTTGGCGTTGGCCAGTATACCTGGAGTTTCCAAGAGTATGTCAAGAAGAGATGGAGTTTTACACTTGGATTTAAAGAGTGCATGGTGGGGGAGGGGTGGTGAGGGAGTCCTGTGAGTGTTACATAGGCTTCTCGCATGCCAGGCACTGAGTTCTACTTGCCTGAGTCTACACAGAGAAGTAAAGGCTGAGCTTCAACCTCCTGTCGGCTCAGCCTTGAGTGGTGGTAGAGCCAGGGCCCTGGGGATGACAGGCAGGGAAATGGCCGCTGCTAAGCACTTCCTTGGCCAATAGCTGGGTGGCCACTGGCAAGCAGCATTGATCTGAGTCTTTGAGCTGCACCTTTCTCTGGTAGGTACCTGTTGCATAAACTTGTCCTCTGCCTGGCAAGCTGTACTGACAAGCTATGGACAGATGCCTTCTTCCTAAGTTTGGTTGCACCCTCTTGCTCCTATCATCACAGAACTTGACCTGACCGCTGATCATCTGGAGGAAAAGGAAGAGCCAGAGAGAGAGTCAGTTACTCCTCCCAATCAGCCAGTAGGTCTTGGCTGTATGACAGGGAGGGGCTAAGGGTATATAAGCCTGAGAACACCATGGGGGTGGGGGGTGCCTTCCCATTTTGTGAGGCTGCTGAGATATAGAATTTGCTATATGGCTTTAGTAGGGGAATCCCCAACCCACCCCCACACTTCTGTAAGTAAACCAATCACCCATTGCTCTGTTAGCAAGCCCAAATAAACTTGTTAGGATTTTCCAAACATCAGATTGCAGTTTGGGGAAATCTCCCAGAAGAAATTTTAGTGACGGTACCATAACCTCCCAGCTGTGCGAAAGTAGAGACACTGTGATGGCTCATCTTCATTCAACGTGACCAGATTTAAAATCACCATGGGAAATGCCTCTGGGTGTATCTATGAGAGTATTTTAAGTTGCTTTATTTCTGCATTTTGTCATAGCAATGAGAAAGGCAGTACAGAAAAATTGGTGCCAGAAGTGGGGTTGATGCTTTGATAAACCTGACCATGTGGTTTATAAGCCTTTGGAACTGTTTTCCAGGAGGAATGTGAAAGAGTTTGGACCTATGGCTGGAGAAACCTCAAAATTATGTAAGCAAAGCTTAAATGAGCCATCTTTATAGAGTTTGGAAAATCAGAATGTTCAAGCCTTCTCTGCCATGGTGAACTGTATGTTCCCAAACTCCGAGAACCAAAATAAACCCTTCTCCCTTAAGTTGGTTTTGTCAGGATATTTGATTACAACAATAAGAAAAATGACTAATACAGTCATAGAGGTTAACTAACTTGTCTGAAGCCTCTTAATTAGAATGAGGATTTTCACCCAGTCCGTCCACTGGGAACACTGTGCCTCCTTGAAGATGGAGGACACCTGGGAAAAGGCTGAGAGATGAAAATGTCAGCTGCAGGGGCTGGAGAGATAGCCTAGCGGTTAAGAGCACCGACTGTTCTTGCAGAGGACTTGGGTTCAATCCCCAGCACCCACATGGAGGCTGAGAACTGTCTGTAACTCCAATTCCAGGAGAACTCCAGTTCCAGGGGAATCCGACACCCTCTTCTGACCTCCGCAGCATTGCACGACATGGGTGCACAAACCTACATGCAGACAGTACATTCATACACATAAAAAATAAAATTTAAAAAAATATTTAAAAAAATAAAAAAAAGAAAATGTCAGCTGTGCATGATGTCTTCAGAATCTTAGGGTGCACAGGGCTAAGCAGTCAGGATATTATTGTTAAGACCTTGAACAACTCCCCTCCGTGAGATGAGACATTAGTACGTTTTCATGCATGTAGCCTGAGTGCCTATTGCATACAAGTGCTTTCCTTGAGAATCAGCTGTTGTCCTATACCCCATTTCTCTGATCATCCTGTCCCTGACACCCCCATAGGCCTTACCATGCATTGAGCTCTTAATCTGCAGATGGTGGCACAGGAGGATATTGAAACCCATCACATCTCTATTTTGGGTCACCTAACATTTTCCATTTCTTCTAAGTTAACCTGCAAGTTGCTCCCCTGATGGGTTATTGTCCACACTGCAAATGTGACATTTCCCTTCCAGTCTCGACCCTTGTTTAAACCTTTCCTCCTGGAGACTCCCTGGGTCCAGATGTCCTTGGGAGCATCTTCTCTACATGGTAGTCATGCAAGACTGGGAGGTGGGCCCTCCCTGGGGGCAGACAGCACCTGCTCTTTCAATGCATCCTTGGTGGCCAAGGCTCTTTGGTTAGTTTTGCAATATTCATTCTTGTTCCTTTATCTAAATATTTAAGTTTCCTGATGAAATATTTAGGCAGGACTGTGTATTTCACAGACTGTTGTCATATCCCCATGTCCTACTGTAGTCTGACTACAGCTGTGTAGCCAGGTCCTTCCTACCAGGAGGACCTCTCCTGAGAAGCTGTTTAATCAAGGTAGGACTAACCTTGGGGCGGGGGATGAAGGAGGTTTGATGTTTGTGAAGGCAAACAGCGTGGTGGTCTCTAGCTCCCTGCTGCCCTCCTTTGATAAGAATATACCAGAATAAACACCTTTCCTTGTCTGGGTTTGTTTATATCCAGAGACCCCCCCTGCTCCATCACTCCCACCCCCCTATTTCATAAACTTTGCCCCAACTTTTCCTGGGAAGCAGGAGGTGCAAACTGCTGCAGCAGGGTTGGTTGCCAAGCCAGGTCTTCAGTCACCTGCTGGGTAGGAGGGAGAAGTTGTGGTTTCTACTTTCAAGAAACTTGAGAGCACAAATATCCAGCCCCTTTAGCAGCAGATAAGGAGCCGGTGCTGGGTGCTGGACGCACTCTGCTAAGGGCTCTCCAGCACACACAGTGTGTCTGGATTTCTTGGAGGGCGTTCCCCTAGGCCCTGGCCCTTCCCGCAATTTAGGGATTATCTCCAGGCTGTGTTCTGGGGAAAGCTGGGAGGCCAGTGTGGATTAACTGGGGTGGGCCACCCATATGCAAGCATGCCCCTGCCCTTGTTTAATCTATAGGGCCTTGGAGGGGCGCCTGAAAGGCTCTAGCTATTTGCAAGGGAGGAGGTGGCCCTCAAGTGATAGCACCTGTGGCCTGATTAGACCCAGACCAACAGACTGCCTTGGGCTTTTCCATCCCTCGGCCCACCCTACAGGGAGGGAGCCCAAGTGTTTGTGGGGTGTTTCTTACAGCCCTTGAGCGACCCCACCCTGGCTTCTAAGTAGTTTGCAGGTGAAGGGTTTGTGCCCACTCTCCACCTTGCCCTTTCCCTGACATTTGTTGGACACCTTCATCCAGCTTCCTGCACGGGCCTGACACTGGGAGGGGAGACCAGAATCCAAATGCATGCCATTCCATTTGTTAAGTGGGAGACCAAGGCCTGGCAAAAGTCAGCCAGTACCAGAACTGTCTTGCCAGAGTATCCAACCTTTTGACACCGAGACATGACATTGTGATCTACAAATGTGTTGGGCCACATTGATAGCTATCTTGAGGTGTATAGACCTGTGGGCTATGGGGGGAATGTGCTGGTAGAGCCAAGTTCAAATAAATCCAGCCATGTTGCTTGCAGGGTCTGGCCGTGGCCCTTTCTTCATAGGGACAATTCTTAGCCCATTTTTTTAAACCTTTAAAAAAATGTATGTATGTGTTTGATATGTGTGTGTGTCTGTGCATGTTTGTGTGTTGATGTGCACGAACCACGATGCACACACATGTGAAGGTCAGAGGACAGTCTTTGGTGTCTTCTAAAGCTTTGCTTGAGAGGCTCTTGCTCACTGCTTCGTACAACGCGCTACCTGGACCACAGTCTCCGCTTTCCATCTCACTGTAGAAATGCTGGGATCACAGACACATCTGGTTTTCTTAGGCTTCTGGGGATCTGAACTCGGGTCCTCAAGTGCTTTACCTATGAAGCCATCTCCATAGTCCTCCAAATCCTTAGAAGTTGCCTCAGCCATTGAAAGTTATTGATGGTGTTCGGGAGGGGGGGGGGCAGAGCCTGTTTCCTATCCTAATCTGCCCTGCACAGTCCTCCCTGCGACCTGGAGCCCCAGCTTCCCCACTGATGAGTGTTTGTGGGAGAAAAGGAGAGCCTTGACTCCTGGCGGCTCAGAAGGGAGGATGTTTTTCTGGGGCAGAAGGGATCAGACCGGGACCTCTGCTCCTTAGAGACTTTCTCCAGTCCTTCCCCACCCTCACCAGGAGTCTGCACCCCAGGAGTTGTTGGCTGGTTGTTGGAGGTGATTCATGCCAAGGGCACCTCTCCCGGTTGAAAAGCCTAAAAGGCTGGGGGGAATTTAGTGGTTGGTTATCTAACAGGTCTCCAGCCTTTTGGAGCCAAATCCCAGACTTTAGAGGAGGTTACACAACCTGCCTCTCTCACCAGGGGCGGTGGAAGTGCAATCAAAGAGCAATTAGAGCTGGGGGTGGGGGCGCTGTTAAGGAAGGTTGGGCCTACTGGGAGCAGCTGCCTCCAAGGGCAGGTCAGTTAGTCAAAGGTGATCACCACACCTGCTAGTGGCTCTTGTCACTGGGATCTCGGTGGTCAGATGAGGTCCCCCACGTTGGAAAAGCCTCGAGCGTTTCCTCCCTCACCTGCAGGCAGCTTTAGCCTCCATGGGTTGGACTATTGCCCTTGTTATCTGGTCTCTTTTCCCTGATGGGCCTCAGGTGCAGACCAGGGACTTAGAGGCCACCGTCTGCAGGAGGAGGCTTTCTGTAGCCCTGTGTGTGCCTAGCAAGTTTCCACTTTGACAGAGACTTTGAGGCTTGTGTCCACTGGGTAACAGATGACTTGGGGGGAGGAATGGCAAGGAGGGGCTGGCACTCCACCACACAGATATAAGATAATGGATGCTAAGGATTCTTGCATAGTGGGTGTGTAGGTTAAATAAGTCAGGGTCATCCAAGTAATTAGCAACTTGAACCCATACCTCTCTCTGCATACCAGGCTGCCCTTGAGCTCACTGAGATCCACCTGCCTCTGCCTCCCAAGTGCTAGGAGTGTGCCACCTTGCCCAGCTCAGTTGCTTTCTATTTTAGGGCCTTGCTCTGCCTTAAGCCACCTTTTTTTTTTTTTTTGTTTTTTTTGATGCATATGCATGTGCGATTTTTGTTTTGTTTTGTTTGGGAAGAGAGTTACTTATAGTCCAGGCTGGCTTTGAACTTGCTTGTAGCTAAGGATGACCTTGAATTCCTGTTTCTCCCTGTCCCTACCTCTAGAGTGCTAGGGTTGCAGGCATGTGTGTTCAGTTGGATTCCGTGTTGAGGATGGAACGCAGCGCTTTGAGCCTGCCAGACAAACATGCTACCAGCTAAGCTGCATCTTGAGCCCCGAGGGACCCGGCACTTCCAGCTCCAGAAAGTGCCCTGCACACTACTCACCCCCGTAGTACCCTTCCCTTCCCACATAGACCGTATATAGATTTGTTTAGTACTTTAGACATATAAATCTTCTAAAGCATAAAGCATACCCCTAGCATCTTTCACACCCCTGTCCTCCACAGTCCTGAAAGGCCTTGACCTTCCTTCACTGCTTCAGATTCCTCCTCTCCTGCAGGCCTGGGGGTGAACACTCCCCTGAGAATGGGGAGCTGGCAGAGAGATGTGATCAATTGCCTCTCAGATGTGGTGTGTCTTCATCTTTATGTGACCTGCCCCTTCCATGTCAGCTAAACCCACAATTCTGACAGGTACCTTCATTTGATTTCCCCAGAGTTAGCTCCTGATGGGACTCTGGTCAGTACACATGCCACCGAGACACTGCTCTCCTGGGGACAGAGGTTGCTTCACTGCATGCTGAGGACTGGGTGGGGGAAGAGAGCTTCATGGCCGTTTATTTTGGCCAGAGAAGCCTTTATGTCCATCTACTTCTGGGTCCTTGCTGCTGCTCCCATACCCCCCCCCACAGGATGGAGGTGGGCACCTGTCCACAGACCCTGGAGCAGAGAGAAGGTCAGTTCAATACCTCCTCATCCCTGCTGTTCAAATAAAGCTCTGGTCCCCTGGGCTGTGGAATGTATCCTGCCACTGTTGGCTTTGGAAGGATGCCCTTCCCCTCCCAGCATCCCTGCCCCCTCCAGAGCCAAGGGGATAAGTGCTGAGCCTGCTAAGTGGGGCAGGCTGGTGCAGGAGTGTCTTGTCAGCACCCCCAGGGTAGCAGGAAGAGGGAACGTGTCCTGATTAATGGCTTTTCCACACCTCCCATCCTCCTCTCTCAGGCTTTGATCCCAGCCCTGTATCCATTGGAATGCCTTGGTCCAATGAGCTGGACTGGCTCCTCTGTGTTTGGGGATCTCAGAAGACAGATTTTCTGTGTGACCGTTGCATCTCTCTGAGCCAAAGAACTTGCTCATCAAGGCCAATTAAACAAAAAGTGTCAGTTGTATGCCCAGTGGTGGTTAAAGGGTTGTAGGAATGAAGAGATGCCAACTATCTTTGAAGTTGATGGAGTTTTAAGGTGTGTGTGTGTGTGTGTGTGTGTGTGTGTGTGTGTGTGGACCTTATGTTCTCCCAGTAACAAACTGGCTGTAGGTTGGGATGTTAGGGGAACATCCCTTGATGCTGACCTGCCTCCTATCTCTGCCCTGTTGATATTCTTCTAGAGTTTGTCTTGTTTTCTTTTCTCCAAACCCCTCCCCACTGGGTGCTCACCTTGTGCCCACTGTATCCCAAACCCAGCACCTTAGTAATAGGGTGATCATTAATGAACGGCTGTACCCCGGAGGCCCTAGGAACCTTGAACTTCTCCCAGGAGCCCTGAAGCCCCAAGGCAGAGCTGTTTCAGCCCTCCTTTGGCAAATTTCAGTGTGCCTACCTCCAGTCCAGAAGATGATGGGCCAGGATCTTCCCACTCAGCAGACACACCCAGGCTGACGTGCACTTCTTCCCTGAATCTGGGCGGCACCCTCCTGGCTGGGGACACTTTCCTTCTGTGAGGCAGGTCCTTAGGTTGTCAATGAAAGTACACCAGTAGTCCCTCTGAGTGTGTCTGGCAGCATCCCCAACCCCCCTAAAAGTGCAACTTCAGAGTCCAGGAGGGCACTTCTGTCTTTAGAATGCCCTGGGGCTTGAAGCTCCATGTGGTCAAGTCCTCTGCTTGGTCTGCTGGAGGTGGGGGAGGATCTTTGTGTATCTTTGGATTTGTTTGTTTGTTTGTTTGTTTGTTTACTAATAAGCACTGGCCCCAACTTTCCTTAAATTTCTCAGGATCCTGATTTTCCTGAATTCACTTTCCTATCCGTCTCTCCCCATGGGTCATTTCCCAAGGTTTTAATGGATGTTTATTGATTAAATTGGTATGCTTCTGCCAGAAGCATGAGTGAGTCCTGCACTGATGGGGCGGAAGCCCTCAATCCAGCCGAAGCTGCCCCAGAATGGGGAGTTTCCACTGAGTAACATTCAAAGTAGGTTTGAAGTGGGAGCCACACATCAACCTGTAGAGCAGGCGATGCCATTAAAAACTGTACAGTTTTCTTCCCTAACACTGACTCACAGAAACTCAATTTAAAAACAGAAGCCAGGCAGGTCCACGCTGGGAGACAGGATTATTGATGGCTTTTTTTACCCCCTCTGCCTCTCATTCTCTGTAATGCAGTTGTATTGTGTTTATAACAAAGAAAGAACTCGATTTCTTTAAGGGAGAAAATGCATCCATCGTGTACTTACTGTTCACCAGTTACAAACTGGCTATTTTTAATATAACAGGAACTACAGGTTTTAACAGAATGTCCTCTAAAGACCAGGACCTCTTCAGTAATCAATGGGCAATGGACATGTAGTCTTTCGGTTTAGCCACTAGAGTGTAACCTACTAGCCAGCCAGTCCTCGGGGTGATAAGAACTTTCTAGAACAATATAACTTGCTGAGCAGCATTGCCATGAGTGCTTTGACACCGGGGTCTTGAGCCTGGAAGGAACAGGTAGTCTATGCACCAAGAGGTTTGAGATTAGGCTGGGGAAGATGGCTCAGTCATCTGACCTGAGTTTGAATTTTGACACCATGTAAAGCCAGGCATGGCAGTATATGTCTCTAATTCCAGGGCTGGGGGTAGAGTGGATTCTTGGGGTTTACTGGCCAGCTAGCCTCCACAGTCATTGAGAGACTTTTAAAAAATAATAATTTTTATTTACATGTATATGTGTATGCCACATGAGTGCAGGGGCCTGTGGAGGCTAGTTGAGGCAGTCTGATCTTCAGGAGCTGGAGCTAAAGGCTGTTCAGAGTTGCCCAGTGTAAGTGCAGAAGATCAGCAAGCATTCTTAGCCACAGAGCTAAGCCCCCAGAGACCCTGTCTTAAAAAAATATTTAATCTTGGGGGCTGGAGAGAAAGCCTAGCAGTTAAGAGCACTGACTGCTCTTGCAAAGGACCTGGGTTCGATCCCCAGCACCCACATGGTGGCTGAGAACTGTCTTTAACTCCAGTTCCAGGGGAATCTGAGACCCTTTTCTGACCTCTGCGGCATTGCAGGACACAGGTGCACAAACCTACATGCAGACAGTACATTCATACACATACAAAAATTAAAAAAAATTAAAAAAAATATTTAATCCTAGCACTTGGGAGGTGGAACTCTGTGAGTTCAAGGCCAGCCTAGTCTACATAGCGAGTTCCAGGCCAGCTGAGACTAAAGGGGAGACCCTGTCTCAAAAAACAATAAAAATAAAAATAAAGGGTGTGGGGTGGAGAGATGGCTCAGCAGTTAAAAGCACTGACTGCTCTTGCAGAGGACCAGGGTTTGATTCCCAGCACCCACGTGGTGGCTAAGAACTGTCTTTAAAGCCGGGGAGTGGGGTGGGGGGTGGGGGGGTGGCACATGCCTTTATCCTAGCAGAGGCAAGGACACATGGCTTTCTTATGTTGCCAGCCAGCTGTTCCCAGGGTTGGTTGGTGTCCTGAGGTGGACAAGTGTGGTCCTGGCCTCTGTGTACTTACAGATCTACCATGTCCCTTGGGAGCCCAAGAAGTCTTGCTCTGTGTTTGAGATTAACAAGAAACAGGAGCTCAGGCAAAAAAATGAAACAGCCCAGGACCTTGTAGGTCATTTTGGACAAAAGCCTGAGGCTTGGGTCAGCAGAAGGGTCCAGGGAAGACACACCCCACGTAGTGGGGAGATTCAAGAAGGCTGTGCTTGATGTAGATTCTCTAGAGGGACATGCCACTATGTACTTTTAATATGATATTGCTCACTGAAGCTGTTAAAACGAAAATGAATAAAGTTCAAATCGCATTGCTCAGTCGTTGGCCACGTTTCAAGTGCTCGGTAGTCATATGAGACTGTACAGACTGTTGGACAGTATATTGGTCAGTTTTCTGTTGCTGATAACGCAGTACCACAGACGCCTGGATAAGTTACAGAGAGGTTTGTTTTGGTTCACACTTCTGCCCCAAGTTCTAGTGGCTGCATCTGATGATGGGCTTCTTGCTGGCAGCATCCTGAGGTGGTACATTATAGTACACATTGAGAGAGGGAGGGAGGGACGGAGGGACGGAGGGGGAGAGAGAGAGAGAAGAGAGAGAGATTTCCTATCATAAAGCTACCAGGAATTCAGTCATGGGGCCCCACCCTGATGATCTTGCCCAATCCTAATCCCTTCCCCAAGGCCCCAGCTCTGAACACATTTGAATTAAATTTCCACTCTCTTAACACCTCACCAGAGGATTAAATTTCAGCCCCTTGGCAGCCCACTCACATCATCATTAAGCTAAGCAGACCATGTAGGGGCACTGGAGGCTGGTAGTGCCACACACCTGTGTGTGCCTAGTCATCTTGCATTCCTGCTCTGAGGAGGAGGGATGGTAGCCTTGGGGTGAGCAGGGTGCCATGCTGAGTACATCCAGGTGAGGAGAGCCCAGGCTGTGGTTAGAGAAGGGAGGAGAGCAGGCATGGTTGTTAAAGGTGGTGGAGTGTATGACTGGGAGATTGCCTTGCTCCTGTTTATTCCTGTCTGGTTTTGTTTTGTTTTTAAGACAGGTTCTTACTGGGTAGCTAGCCCAGGCTGGCATCAAACTTGTGATCCTTTTTGGATTCCTGGTTGCTGGGATGATAGGCATTGCTTTCTTTTTTTTTTTGTCTTTTCGAGACAGGGTCTCCCTGTAGCCCCAGCTGTCCTGGAACTCACTCTGTAGACCAGGCTGGCCTTGAACTCACAAAGATCCGCCTGCCTCTGCCTCCAAAGTGCTAGGATTAAAGGTGTGCACCACCATGCCCAGCTTTTTTTGGGGGGGGGTCTTTTTGAGACAGGGTCTCCCTGTAGCTCCAGCTGTCCTAGAACTCATTCTGTAGACCAGACTGGCCTTGAAGTCACAGAGATCTACCTGCCTCTGCCTCCCAAGTGCTGGGATTAAAGGGGGGTGCTCCACCACACCCAGCTCTTCCTGTCTTTTTTATGTTTGTTTGTTTGTTTGTTTGAGACAAGGTCTCCCTGTAACCCCAGCTGGTCTGGAACTATGTAGACCAGGCTGCCAGGCTGGCCTCAATCTCACAGAGATCTGCCTTCCTCTGCTTCCCCAGTGCTATGACTAAAGGCCTGCAATTCCCTGTCTCTTCCCCGCACCCCCCCCATTTTTTAACAATGGGAACATAGAGTGGCTAGCATAATTTTTTGTTTTATTTTAGTATTTTATTTATTTTTGTGTATGACCATTTTTTCTGCATGTAAGTGCAGGATATCAGATCCCCAGGAGCTAGAGTTATGGATAGTTGACAGCAACATGTGGGTGCTGGGAATCAAACCTGGGTCTTCTGGAAGAACAGCAAGTATTCTTGACCACTAAGCCATCTCTCCAGCCCCTTCCCTTTTATATATGAGTGTTTGCCTTTGTACGTGAGCCATGCGTGTGCTTGGTGCATGTGGAGATCAGAAGAGAATCTGTAACTGGAGCTATAGGTGGTTGTGAGCTGCCATGTGGGGGTTGGGAACTGAACGCAGGTCTTTTGTAAGAGCACCATGGGGGTCTTTACTGCTGAGCCATCTCTCCTGCCCCTACTGTCCTGTCCTTTTAGGCCTCAAGTTTCCCAACCAGTGTTTGGGCTTCTTGCCTTTGCTTCGACTTGAAAGAGACCTGGTGTGAGCCTCGAGGACGGTCCTGGCCTCACTAGTGGTTTGTTCTCTGCCTCTCATGTTATCTTTTTACATAACTCTTCCTTCTGCCCGCCTGCCTTTCTTTAGGCTACAGATCTCCCTGGACAGGCTGTGGCTTGCCCTTCCTTTGTTTTACCTAGAATGGGGCCCACGGCTGTGGCTTAAATCAATCAGTCGGCCTTGTCCCAAATTGCATTCAGCAGGGAATGTCCAGCCACAACCCTAGTCCTGTCTTCTTTGGATTAAATGGGTTGAGTGACCACCCTGGGCATGGGCAGGGTGCTGGTTTTTGGTTGGAAGTCGAATTCTCAGCAGCCAGACACAGCTGCCCATTTGTCCCTGCAAGGAGGGGAATGAATGGAACAAATGAAGGTGAAGAAAGCCTGTTATTGTCCTACCTTTCCCTCTGGTCGCCCTTGGGGGGTTGACCAGATGCCTCATGTTGATGTGGGGTGTGTTGGGTGGAGGGGCCTGAAGAGGATTGGCTGTGACCCTAAGTCTGCTGTTAGGTTAGGTTTTCAAGCTGATTGGCCCAGCACAGGGGGTTCTGCTTTGGCAGATTTGAGTAGGGGTGGGCCCTCTGAGCAATTCTGAGAAAATCCATCCTGCCACTGGTGGGCAGCTGAGCTTACAGAACCAGAGCCGCCACAGAAGCGCACTCTACTTTGCTGCTTGACCTGCCGGTGACTTACTAGGAGGCAGGGTCGCATAGGCTTTCCGTTCAGTCTCCCATGACGTGCTTTCCCTTTTACTATTAATCTGTTGTTGTGTGGAGACAGTGCCTCACTATGTAGGCTAGGCTGGACTTGAACTTGAGATCCTCCTGCCTCAGTCTTCTGAGTGCTGGGGTTCCACACCTGCGGCAACATGCCTGATACGGGAATGTTCTTGCTTAAGAGCACAGTACCTAGGCTCATACTGGATCATCCCAGCGCCGGAGAGGCTGGGACTAGAGGATCACAGTGTTCGAGGCCAGCCTGAGCTATGTAGTGTGTTTTGGGCCAGTCTGGGCTACATAGTAAGACCCTGTCTTAGGCAAACAAATAAGAAACCCTACAAAACAACAGCAAAAACAAACAAAACAAACGCCCTGGAGCCCTTAGAGAAGAAGAAAGGACAGGTTTGAGCTCAAGGCAAGAGTTCTGCTTGCTTCTGGCGCCTAAGTTTCAAAATACGTCTCTCTCTGTCTCTGTTAAGAACGTTGTGCTGTGCCAGCAAGAGTTTCCATTTCCTGTTGCCTGCCTTTCCCTGATCCTGGGCCCCAGGTTAGGTGGGGTGAGGTTTCTCTAGCCCCCACCGCACTCCTCACCTCAACCCAGTCTTTCTGTCCTGGAAGAGCCAGGCTGTGTTTTTCCATACTCCCCGCACAAAGTGGCTCTGTGCTTCTTACTCTGGTCACATCCCACACCTTATTGGCCTGGGATGAGAGGTGGGCGGGGGACCGTTCATGCGTGGTAGAAAAGCAGAGCCAGCTATTCTGGGTGGGGAGGGACAAGGGCCACCTTTCCCTAGACTATTTGAGTGTCCTCTGTACATCATCCCTGTCCCCTGTCATCTTTAAATGAGGGGCACCTGTGGCCAGAGCCCTCACTGTCGCTGCCGAGTTCCAGGATCTGAAAGGGAAAGCCTTCATTTCAAGGTCAAACTCCCCCCTCTTGTCTAGTGACTTTGGGGTTGTGGGATATTATATAGTCTTGATTCTAACTGTGACTCAGTCTTCTGATAGGTTGAGTCTGGGATTTGGAAACCATTGAGGCAGAGAAAGTACCACTGCCCCCACCCCCCCCACCCCATCCACAGAGTACGTTTCATGCCAAAATGCCCGTGCCCCGTTCCTGGCAATTTCTTGTACAATTTATTCCAGAGAGGATGGAAGCCAGCTGTTGTCTGTCTCCAGCAAGAGACTGAAGCAGAGGAAATGGGCTTTGGACCTCAGCCGGGGGGGTTGGGGGGATGAGGGGGTGTCAGGTTGGATTCAGGCAGTAAGGAAGGGTTTCGTGACAGGTGGTCGGCTCTCAGAAAGAGCTTTGTGGTGAAGGTGGGGGCAAGATCATACTTGGAGCATGGATGGATGACACATCAACCCCTCAGACATCTCCTCTTAGGGAACAGGGGAAATTTGTGACAAACAGGTAGACAATTTCCTGGAGTTAATACCACAGACTGCCCAGTTAGTTAGGTTTTTTTATGTTAATTAGTGAAGAGGTTTACAGTTTAACCACTTGGTCATCTTAAACAAATTATAGTCACTGGGTAGCTTCATAAGCCTTTATTGTCAGAACCCCAGCCCTTGAGGATGGGTAGTTACTTATTAGCAAAGGAGGGGAATGGGAAGGGAGAGACGAGCAGGTGGGAAGAGAGCTTAGCTTGCTAGGTTGTCTGAGACATTCTAAAGGGTGCAACCAGGTAGTATCAGCCACAACCCCTCCAAGGGCACAGGTATAACCTGTGATGGAGAGACTTCAGCAAGGCACCCCAATGTAGGCACAGCAGTGCTCGGGAACGGGTCTGACAGGCACTGGGATCCAGACGCTGCTGGGATCCTAGTGCTTTTCCTTCCCACTTATTGGACAGCTAGAGGTAGGTAATGGTGTGTGCCAAAAGACCCAAGGGCCTTCAGCCTCCTTGGACATCCCTCACTTAGCCCCACCCTGCCCCTCCCCATCCAGTCTCTATCCTCAGGAATCTGGTTCCAAAGTTCACAGGGAGCTGACTCACCAAGGCTGCAGTACCTCTGGGGAGGAGGAAGGCACTGGGACCCCCTGCACTCTGCGTGCACCTGGCTGGGCCCCTCAGACACATCAGCCAGGGGGGTTTCTGGCAGGCAGTTATCATTTATTGGCGAATATGGACTGCCACTTAGTGCTGGGTTCTGCAGTGAGTTTAAGGCATGAGTAGTGGTCTGGCCTCTGAGCCTCTGGCCCATTAAAAGGTTAATTTGTGGTAAGCCATATAAATAGTGCCTGGCATCGTGGCTGGTATCGGGCTGGAGGGAGATAGGTTTACAATGCTGGGTCATGGGGATGGGGATGAACGGCCTCCTTAGGGAGATGATGGCGATGACTCCTAATGGAAGCCTGCAGGAACACAGTAGTGGGGACCCAGCACCCAGCAAGATGGACCATCCTAATCGGTGATCTTCAGGGTGGTGGTGGGCGGCAAAAAACTGTATCATAGGGGCTGGAGAGATGGCCTAGTGGTTAAGAGCACTCTTGCAGAGGACCCAGGTTCGATCCCCAGCACCACATGGCAGCTGAGAACCGTCTTTAACTCCAGTTCCAGAGGAATCCGACACCCTCTTCTGACCTCCAAGGCATTGCACGACACGGGTGCACAAACCTACATGCAGACGGTACATTCATACACATACAAGAATAAATAAAAAAAATTTTAAAATATAAAAAAAACTGTATCATATACAGATTCCCAGAACAAAGGTACCCTCTCAGACTCCCTGTTCTGTATGTAAAACAACCATGGCCACACCCACATTCTCTGTATGCCCAGCATCAAGGGTCATTTCTCCCAGTCTACTCCCCCTAGCCAAATGGAACTGTGGTCCTTTTCCAGATATGGAAAGTTTCGCTAGATTGGTGTTGGGGCATGCTGTGGTCACCTGCCAATGGGGTTAGAGTCCAGGTGTGTCTGTCTGCTCCACAGCCCTCCGCCCTGCTCCCACCCTGGACACTTGGCATTTGAAGTGGTCTTGGCCACTAGGACGTGTGTACTTAGTGGGGACCTGAGTTTCAGAGGTCAGGAAGCAAGCAGGCACACAGAAATCAAGCAGGCAGCTGAGCGGAGGGTTGAACTAGGTCTCCCGTGGCTTGTCTGCCTGGATAGAGAGATGGTTAGTCAGCGGTTCCTGTGGTGACCTCCTTTGACGCCTGCTCAGGGCACCATTTTTAGAAACCTTAAGCAAATGGTTTCCCATGGTTACTCCCTCCACTTCTCCCCAAGGTCGTGCTGAATGGAAGAGGGTTGGGAGCCCAATCTAATCACACTCACTTTAAATGATGTCAAGATTAGATCAGGTGGGGCCACACAGCTCCAACAGCGCTAAGTCACCTGGTCTACCATACATAACCTTCCTTTTATTATTATTATTTTTTAAAATTACTATTTGAAGGGCTAGAGAGTTGGCTCAGCAGTTAAAAGCACTGGATGCTCTTGCGGAGGACCTGGGTTTGGTTCTCAGTACCCATATAGCAGCTAACAACCATCTATAACTCCAGTTAAGTTCCATTGGACCCAACACCCTCTTCTGACCTCCATAGACATTGCATGACACAAGCGTACTTACATATATGCAGGCATAATATTCATACATATAAAAGTTCTTACATGTATACAATGTATCTTGATCATATGCACCCAAACCCCCTGACTCCTGATCCCCCCAACATGTGCCCCTTCCACTTTCCTGTCCTTTTATCCATACCCCCATGGCCCCTCCCCCAGCCCTATTCCTTCTATCTGTGTGAGGATGGACAACCTCACTACAAAATATGACTACTCCTTCCCCAGCAGCCATCAACTGCCAACTCCTCAGCTAGGGGTGGACTCTCACAAGCCCCTCCCCTGTCCGTGCTGGAATTATTGACTGGCTTGATCTTGTACAAGTCTTGTGCAGGTACCCGTAGCCGCTCAGAATTCATATGTACGACAACCCTGTAACTCGCAGAGGACGGCATTTCTCAGCAGCCTGTCTCTTCTCTCAAATTCTTTCCGTCCCCTCTGCCACAGTGTTCCCTGAGCCTCGTACTCAAGCCACCTTCTTGCTCTGTTCTGGGTGGCATTTCCTACCATATTCCCAAGGTTGGGATTCGATAGTCTGATTGTTCTGTGGAAAGGAGCCCTCAGCTGAGAGTTTGGGGACATCCGAAGGCTTTGCCACCTCAACCGAGTCATGGACGCTCTCTGGTTCTTCATCTACAAATGGGATCGATATCTAGGGATGTCTCATTTCCCCTCTAGGGTCTTGTGTCTCAGAAGGAGGCTGGGGGAGAGAAGTTGTTCCCAGTTTTCTGCTCTGGGAACAACAGGAAGGTGAATGCTGGTTCACAGGTACTTTTGCTGTGACAGGAAAGAGTGAGTGCATGGGGCCAGGGGCCTGCCTGGAGACTCAGTATGAGGGGCCTCTTCTCAGAGCCCTGAGCCACCCTTAGAAGGAAGCTTCCCTCTCCCACTGACTCACAACCTCAGGTCTTCAGGGTCACAACTGAAGTAGTTCCCTCCCCTCGCTCACTGGAGACCCACTCTTGGGGAGATTCCCTCTTGGCGTTGGTCAGGACAGAGGGATGCCAGGTACCTTGAGATCTGGATGCTGGGGGTGGAAAGAGGAGAGGGCTCAGCATCCCAGGCAGAGCCCAAAGCCTCACTGGCTGTCCCATGTTATAGATGAGGTGGGGTTAATTCCCAAAGCATAGTGTGTCTGTTTGAGAGGGAGAGGTCCCTTCCCTGTTCCCCAAGGCCACTTCTCAGACAGGCAGCTGTGCAGTGGGACCTTGCACCCCCCCCCCACCCCCTCCCCTCGTGTCCACATGCATGCTCAGGAATTTCCAGCAACACTCATCGCCCAGCCCCGCAGGTGCCTCACTGGTTTTCCTGATGGCCCACCCTGAGCCCAGACCCTCCATTCTTTCACCACAACCCTCCTGGGTCACCAGCCCCTGCAAAGCTCTGAATTCTGCACTCATGGGAGAGGTGCTGGCTGCCAGGGGCAGGTGACCTGACCGTCCCAGGCTGAGAACAATAGGGCCAGGGCCACCTGCCTTGTTTTCTTTGACCCTTCCAAGTGAGGACAGGGTTCCCAGGCCTGTGAAAATCGGAAACCCAGAAGTTTCTGCTGAAACCCTGCTCTCTTTTGGCACAAGTCTTCTCCCATGAGAGCGAGAGAGCGTGAGACCTCTCGGTGCCTCTGGGCTCCACAGAGGCTGCTGAGAGATGGCCCGGGAGGGTGCCTGGGGAATCCCAAAGGTAGATGGGAGGACAGTCACACAGAGTGCTGACTCTAGGATGGGAAAGCAGGGCCTTAATCCCTTTGGGTTCAGGGCAGTGTTTTTGGAAATCGGTGGAGGAGGCTGTGAGATGGCTCAGTCAGGAAAGTGCTTCAGAGGACCTGAGTTCGGATCTGCACCTGTGTAAACCCCTGGGTGCAGTAATGTACCCTGTAATCACAGCACTCGTTAGGTGAAGGCAGGTAGATTCCTGGAGCTATCTGGCCGGCCAGCTCAGCTGAATCTGTGAGCTCTGGGTTCAGCAAGAGACTCCCATCTTCAGAAATTAAGGTGGAAAACTGTTGAAGAAGACTTCGATGTCAGCCTCTAACCTCCACAGGCAACATACACCTTTGCACACATGTGCACACAAACCAGGACCTGTGCACACAGCACACACATTCTCATATGTTCACAACTGCAGATTGGTGGAGGATAATCCTTACAATTCCCTAGGATAGCTTTTAAACATCAAGGTGTCCCAGTCCAGGCCCTGACAAGTTCGGGGGTGGGGGTGGGGGGGAGGGGCGTTGGACCCAGCTGGAGCCCCACACCCCACCCCTCACTCATGACAACCTGCAGGCCAGGTCAAGAAGGCACAATACAGTAGTCTTCCTTTTAGTTTTATTTCCCCAGTTTCAGTTACCTACAGTTAACTACTGTCCAAAAATAGTAATCAGAAAATTCCAGAAATAATTCATTAATTTTAAATAATGCTCTGTTATGAGTCACATGGTGAAGTTTCATGCTGTCTGCTTCTTCCTGCCTGGGATATGAATCATCCCTTCATCCATCGTATCCATGCTGTATATGCTACCTGCCCATCAATTGCTGTGTCTGTTATCAGATGGACTGTTGAGGTACCACAGTACCATTATTGTATGAGAGTGTTGTGATAACTATTGATTAAAGTAATACATTAAGTTCACTATTTTCTCTGGCATCTATTTGGTGGTCTTAAAAAATATCTGCATGAGCCAGGTGTGGTGGTGCACGCCTTTAATCCTAGCACTTGAGAGGCAGAGGCAGGTGGATCTTTGTGAGTTCAAGGCCAGCTGGTCTACAGAGTGAGTTCCAGGACAGCTGGGAACTACAGGGGAGACCTTGTCTCGAAAAGACCAAAAAAAAAAAATCTGCATGAGTAAGTGGGCTAATTCTGTAGTGACCTCCTAAAGTGTGCATACAGGTTAGGGATGGGTACTACTTTCGGGAGTCAGTGGGCACTGTGGGAGTGTGAGGGAGGGGTGTGTTCTGTACCCACTGCCCCCCATCACAGCACAGGATGTGCTTCAACTGGCTGCTTCCTCTATGGTTGAAGGGACAGCAGGCTGGGCATTGAACCAAACATGAGTTCAGATAGGGAGGACCTCTTCCAGCGTGGCCAGGTCTGGGAGGAAAGAAAAGGTAAACTCCAGTGGGGCTTGGCAATAAAGTTCTTCACATAGAAGCCAAGATGGTGGCCCATTAGCTGTATGCATGCTGTGAGCTAAAAGTGTATGTGTGTGTGTGTGTGTGTGTGTGTGTGTGTGTAGAGAGAGCTATGGAATGGGTAGGAGTCGAGTGGGGAAAGGAGAGGTGCCAATCTGGGCCTAGAGGTTATGGCACTGGGCTGTGGAAAATGGGAATTTTAGGGTGGGGTCACCTGCCCCAGGATGAGGCCTACAGGGGTCATAAACCTCACTCGATAGAGAAAAGAAGTAGGCAAAGAGGTAGAAAGGTTCTTGGAGAATCCAAGGTTCTGGTAGAGAGGACACTGACATTCAGTTCACTAGTGAACTCAATAATTAATGGCCACTCTTTCTGCTGAAAACACAAGAAATAGGGGCTAAAGAGATGGGTCAGCAGTTAAGAGCACTGGCTGCTTTTGCAGAGGACCCGGGTTTGGTTCCCAGCACCCACATGGTAGCTGATAGCCATCTGTATGTAACACCAGTTCAGGAGATTTAACACTCTCTTCTGGCCTCTGTGGGTATCATGTACACAGGTGTACTTATATAGGCAGAACACTCATAAACATAAAATAAAAATAAACAGATACTTTTTTATTTTATTTATTTTTGTATGTGTATGAATGTACTGTCTGCATGTGGGTTTGTGCACCCATGTCGTGCAATGGCGTGGAGGTCAGAAGAGGGTCTTGGATTCCCCTGGAACTGGAGTTCTCCTGGAATTGGAGTTACAGACGGTTCTCAGCTGCCACGTGGGTGCTGGGGATCGAACCCGGGGTCCTCTGCAAGAGTGGTCAGCGCTCTTAACCACTAGGCTATCTCTCCAGCCCCAAACAGATACATTTTAAAAAACTACACACACACACACACACACACACACACACACACACACACACACTCCCTGTAAGTATGGGAGCTAAAAGAAAACCCAGAAGAGATGTGGTGGGGTCTCCCACCATCTGCCCTGAAGGAGACCTGCTCCTTCTCTGGCAGAGGCTGGACACAGATGAGCTGCACATGCAGCTGGCACAGGGAGTGAGGTGGCACCATCGGGCTCCTGCCGGACCTTGCCCTGGACTGTAGCTGCCCTCTGAGGCACACCCCAGTCACCTGGGCAAGGGAAAGGGCTGTGAGGAAACTGCAAGAAATTCCTTCTCCCTGCCCTAAAGCTCCCTTCTCAGGCAAAAAGATGGAAGGCCTGACCCCCCCCCCAACCCCCACTGCCTCTCACTTGCTATGCCACTCTTAACTGAAATGTTTGTTTTTTTTGTTGGTTTTGTTTGTTTACTTATTTGGGACCAGGTCTCACTAAGTAGCCCCGGGAGGTCTGGAACTGGCTATGTAGATCAGACTGGCCTTAAACTCACAGAGATTGGCCTGCCTCTGCCTCCTGGTCGCTAAATATAAAGGCTCATGCCACTACACACACAGGAGTTTTTTTTTGTTTGTTTGTTTTGTTTTGTTTTGTTTTGTTTTAAATAGGTCTTGCTGTGTAGCTCAGTCTAGCCTGAAATTCCATAGGTTAGCTCACACTGGTCTGGAACTTGTGATCCTCCTGCCTCAGTTTCCCCAGTGCTAGGTTTGCAGGTATGCACCACCATGCCTAGCTTTGGAGAAACTTTTTAAAAATCTGTGAAAACAACATCTGCAGGTCTGGTACTTAAACTCCAAAGTGGTTCCATTGGGCGGTCCAGCCTGGCCTGCCTTGGTGGCTCTGTAGATCAAAGTCTTAATTTATTCATCTAGAAACAAGCGTCCCACCTCTTTCCACCCACTACTTAATCTTGAGGAAATAGTTCATGACATTGGGTGTCCTCAGTTGGTCGCTTAGGGCTTGGTAAGAGACTTTCCAGTTCTGCAGTTTGGGCTTTCTTTCCAAGAAGCTGTGAAACTGGGCGGCATGTTGGTACATGCCTTTAATCCAAGTTCTCAGCAAGCAGAGGCCAGCCTGGTCTAGACAGCCAAGTTCCAGGCTAGCCAGGGCTATTTCGTGAGAACCTATCTTGAAAATTAAAAGAACCTCTGTGTGTGTGTGTGTGTGTGTGTGTGTGTGTACACGTATGTATATATGTATGTGTGTATGTGCTCATGCCCTTCTGTGAGCATGTGTTTAGTTAGGCCAGAAGTGTTTGAGGCAGTCTCTGGGATCCTGTGACTCTCTGATAGGTTAAGCTGGCTGGCCACTGATCTGCCTGTGTCCACCTCCCTAGCATTGGGGTCACAAATGTATATCGCCACGCCTGGCCTCTTCTGTGTGTGCTGGTAAAATGCGGTCCTTTCTCAGGCTTGCATGGCAAGCTCTTTGCTGACTAAGCTTTCTTTAGCCCTCTAAGAAAGTTAGACAGGCGGATCTTTGTGAGTTCAAGGCCAGCCTGGTCTACAAGGTGAGTTCCAGGACAGCTGGGGCTACAGGGAGACCCTGTCTCGAAAAGACCAAAAAAAAAAAAAAAGAAAGTTAGTCTATTCTTGAGACAGTCTCCTCGTAGCCACTGCTGGCCTGGAACTCCCTGTGTAGACCAGGCCGAGATCTCATAGACCTCCTCCTGCCTCTGCCTCCTGTGTGATTAAAGGCATGTGCCATCAGGCCTGGTTCCTCCAGGAACTTTTGATATGTCCCCTAGTATCTAGTGCGCCCTATCAGATTGAGTGGGGACCAGCCAATTGGCTGGCAAACTAGCATTACCCAAACTAGCATTACCTACTGCCTCCTCAGTCCCCACCCCCTTCCCAAACGGCCGTGAGGTATGATCTGGGATCTCCACCCCTTGATCTTTGCTTGTTTCCAGTTTTACTTTAACCTGGGCGTAGGAACAAGTGCCTTTAATCCCAGCACTTGGGAGGCAGGGGCAGGGGCAGGGGCTGGTGGATCTTTGTGAGATAGAGGCCAGCCTGATTTACATAGTGAGTCCCAGGTCAGCTGGGGCTACAGGAAGACCATGTCTCAAAAAAGAAAAAGGCAGGAACTGGAGAGATGGCTCAGCATTTAAGAGCACTGGCTGCTCTTGAAGAAGACCCAGGTTCAGTTCTTGTCACCCACATGGCAGCTACCAGTCGTCCATGACTATAGTTCAAAGGATTCCAACTTCTTCTGACCTCCCTGGGCACTTCATGACGGGGTGCACTTACACACATACAGACAATACATTACTTTCATCCCAGCACTTGGGAGGCAGAGGCAGGCGGATCTCTGTGAGTTCAAGGCCAGCCTAGTCTATAGAGTGAGCTCTAGGCCAGCTGGGACTAAAGGGAGACCCTGTTTCAAAAATACAAACAAACAAGCCCTGAATCAGCCCCAACTGCAGATAATACCCTGCCAAGTGCCTGGTGTCTCCTTGTTTTTAGTTCTGCAGAGGGTCCCTCCATTCCCCGTGACACCCCATCCACTCTTGTCTTCTACCCCAGGAGGTAGGATCGACATAGACAGCAAGTGGATTGGTAGCCAGTGGCAGTCAGACATTTTGTCATTGTGTGAAGCTGGACAGCCACTGTCTGGCCTTGGTCTCACTGGGGAGCACAGCTGGGGAACCAGTGGCGGTACCCACACCCCGTAGCATCCTGCGCCCCATTTGCTTTTTAGATGGGAAACTAGCAAAGGGACGGGAGAAGAGGGATGGGAGAAGGCGAGACCTTCATCTGAAGGATGGAGGTAGGATACTTTGTGTGCTTCCATCCCCCCTCCCCCCATGCATGACTCCTGACTGCTGGTGATGCCTGACTGTCAGATGACCAGGGAACACCTGTGGTCCAAAGAAGCCAGTTGATGAGCTAGGACAGGAATAAGAAGTAAACAGTTCTTAGCTATTCTCACCTGATCTGTTCTCCAGGTCCAGGCACAGGTTATAAACTCCTAGCCTTGCCGGGCGTGGTGGCGCACGCCTTTAATCCTAGCACTTGGGAGGCAGAGGCAGGCGGATCTTTGTGAGTTCAAGGCTAGCCTGGTCTACAGAGTGAGTTCCAGGACAGCTGGGGCTACAGGGAGACCCTGTCTCCAAAAGACAAAAAAAAAGACAAAAAAAAAAAAAAAAACTCCTAGCCTTTCCAGCCCCTGTCCAGAGCTTGCCACTTCCTCTGGTCTAATCTCAGGGACCCCTAGTCTTTGGGAACTCACATTTCTATAGGGTCTGTGGTCCTAACCTGCACAGACATATGCTGATGGCAGACATGCTTGGCCAGCCCTTACTGGGTCCTGGGTGCTTATCATGTGTTCGGAAGATAGAGAAATGGACCAAGAAGGACCAAGTATTTGACCCAGCGACTTGATGCGATGGGCATTGGGAGACCGTGTCCAGCTCAAGCCAAGGTGGGGCCTGCTGGTTCTGTGAGGACAGCTTACAACCTGTCTCTCATTGCTGCAGTGGCCGAGACCAGGGTTGAGGTACCTGGAGAAGCAGGGGTTAATGAAGCGTCAGTAAAGCAGGTAGTAAATACATCAATCTACACCAACTTCTATATTCTTTTTCCTGTTCTTGGCATAACTACTCACTGCCTTTGTAAGGGTTTCCGGAGGGGACAGACGTCCTTCCTGAAGGAAGGGCAATCCCAGTCACCCTGGGGTATCCCCAGCCTGGCTGCTGCTGGTTCTGTTGGTTTTGTGTCCCTTCCTTGGGGCTCGTTCTGTCCCCTCCCCAGCCTGGCCTCTTGCCTTCCCTTAGCCTGGTAACTCTCCCTTGGATGAAAATTGTCAGTCTGCAGACCAGCATCTAGCCTCGTCCTGTGTACCCCACCTTTCCTGGGGTTCTGTGCTTCTCCCTGCCTCTTCTGCTGAATAATGGCCTCCACTTTGTTGTAGATAAATTTGTTTTAAAACCCAGCTGTAGCTAGGTAACACACACCTTTAATCCCAGCACTTGGGAGGCAGAGGCAGGTAGATCTCTGATTTCAAGGCCAGCCTGGTCTACATAGGGAGTTCCAGGTCAGCCAGGGCTACATAGTAAGATGCTGGAAGATGATGGGGATGGTTAGGGGAATTAGAAAATGAACAAGCTGTGGGGCGTCGTGGCACACACGTTTAATCCCAGCACTCTGGAGGTAGAGGCAGGCAGATCTCTGTGAGTTCAAGGGCAGCCTGGTCTACAGAGAGAGTTCAAGAGCAGCTGGGGTTACAGGGAAACCCCTGTCTCAAAAAGACCCCCCCTGAATATGAACAAGCTAAGACCAGAGTACCTACCCCTTCCTTCATTTAAACTCACTCACTTAGCAAATACTATACAGCTGCTCTGTGCCAGGCAGGGGACTAGGCTCTGCAAATACAAAGTCTTTTTTGGAGTTTACACTCCGAAGGACTCTCCACTCCCTGCGATGTTTAACATTTCCTTTGCAGCCACCTAGAGTGCTGTGTTCTAGACCTGGATTCACTGTAATCGGCAGCCACCCGCCCCAACCACCCCACCATGAGCTCCACCTTTCCCTTCCATACTACAGTAGTTTAGAGCCACGCTGCCCCGGCGTCATATCCCAGGTCTGCCATCAGCCTTGAGCAAGAGTCTGCTCCCCTCATCTTTATTTTATTTATTTATTTATTTATTTATTTTATTTTATTTTATTTTTTTTGGTCTTTTTGAGACAGGGTCTCCCTGTAGCCCCAGCTGTCCTGGAACTTACTCTGTAGACCAGGCTGGCCTTGAACTCACAAAGATCCGCCTGCCTCTGCCTCCCGAGTGCTAGGATTAAAGGCATGCGCCACCACACCCGGCTTCCCCTCATCTTTAAAATGGGCTAATAGTGGTACCAGCTTTACAGCTGGCACGGGAGCTGAGTGCTTTGGGTTACTTAGATCAGTACCTTTCTTGGTATATGCCCAAATATCGACTAAGCACCTGTGCGGGCAGGTTTCTGGAAGGGTAAGAGAGAGGACTGATAAGTAAGTTTCAGTGTCTCCAGTTTCAAGCACCCTAGGCAAGTGACTTTCCAGGCCAGAGGGACCGCGTGGGCATAGAGGAAAGGAAGAAAGGCAAGGGGGCAAGGGAGAGTGTAGGGATCCTGGCTCACAGATGCGAGGACAGGCCAGTTATTCAGGTTGTGTCTTACATAATGGCTGAGGGTTCTGTGCTCTCCAAGCAGTAGCAGCTGCAGGAACTTCAGGCAGCCTGAGTAAGCTGCATGAGTGCTGCTTAGCTAGGATCCCCAGATAGGCTCACACTTTGGCCTCAGTTTCCCCTGCTATGACCCATACAATGAAAGGCCTACCCGACTATGTATGTGTGAAGATAAACGGATATGCGCCCGCCGGTCAGGACGAATCTCCAGGTCAAGGGCACAATATGAGAAGCCTCAATGCCCCTGGGAAGAAGGGTGTATGGCCGTGTGGACAGCCATTGCCGCAGAAAGTCGGTTGGAATGACTGGTGTCTGCAGCTTGGGACGGGGGCATGCTGGAGGGATGGGGGGATGGGTGGTCTCATTGTAGGATGCTGTTTTTTCAGCTGGTGGGAAGGGGTGGAAGTGTGCCTAGGCCTCCTTCCTGTGGCCTCTGTTGGGAAAGGGGGATAGGATCAAGGTGGTGAGGATCCGGATGGGCCTGGGTTCTAGTCCCAGCCCCTCTGGCTACCTCCTTTGATATCTCAGCCTCAGAGCCTGCCTCACTTGCAAAATGGAAAAATAAAAATCATAGTGTCTTCCCAGCAGGATTCTGTCCTCATTAAATAAGCTAAAGGCATATAAAATGCTGAGCACCACCCTTGGCACGTAGTGAGCACTCAGTAAATCACATCGGCTTTATGTGGAAGGTGATAGGCAAGGAACTCTATTCCATCCCCAAACAGGAGCCTGGCCTGGATTGCGCAGGCTTTCCTCCCTCTCTCCATCATCCTCCAGGCTGAGGAGGAAAATGAAAATATTGTCTCTTGTGAATTCAGGAGCCAAGTTAAAGAATCCTGCAAATGAGTAGGGGCCACTCCTCCCAGGAAAGCTGTTTTCCTAACCCCGAGAACAGGACGCCTTGTCTAACAGGGTGTTTGCCTGGCTCCTCCACGGTCCTCCCCTGACCCAGGAATGGCCTCCCTCTTGGGTCAGCTCTTCTGTTCTGGGAGACTGGTTAAGGCTCCACCTCAATCCATGAAATCTCAACCATGGCCAGCCATGCATCCCAACCAGAGCCACAGTTACATGCAGTGGGAAAAACCGGTAGCTGGCAAGCCTCGGGTTCACATCTCGACCTCCACTCCTTGCCAGGTGATGCTGGGGGAAGAGCCAGTTCAGTGGTAGGTGGGTAAAACTCCCAGCAAAGGGATGTCTCTGGCTTTGGTGTAGAGCTATGCATATTCCCAGGCCAACTGTTTGGGAGCCGTGGACAGAAGAGGCAAGCACAGCTATCCCAAGTGGCAGCCCCATGGACATTGCTGCAGTCCCTACTGCTCTTGCTTATAGTACTGTGACATCTGCAAGGCTTCGTGGTTCTTCATAGGGCTGGGGGCGCTTATGCCTCCTGTGTCTGTCCTTGATGGGGACTGAGGAGAGTTCAGAGACGTCATGGAGAAAGCGGGTGAGTTGTGGCTGCTGATAACCTATAACCCAGGGAGAGGCTGGGGCAGCTTTTACGTCAGTGCTCCACTGTCTATTTCATCTACTATCCAGCATCATCTCCCCATCATCCTTGAAAATAAGCTTTTGAGAAGATAGATTCTCTCCATTCATGGCCATATATATATATATATATATAAGTTTGTTTTCCGTTTGTGTTATTGTGGTTTTGGTGTTGTAATATATATTATATATTGTTTGACATACAGTTGTCCCTGTTGTCCCTGTCCCATCCCGTTCCGTGCCCTCCTGCCCCACAGCATCTCCCAACCTTTCCAGAAGCTACTATAGGCCTCAGGTAAGCCCTGTTCCAGTTATACTCCACAACCCCCAAAACGGATGGTGCTCACTCCTGACCTAACTTTCTCCATACCAAGAGCTGATGGCCACAGACAGAGGCAACCCATCCTGAGGTAGATGGTTACCCTCAAAAGCCACCCTGGTTCTCTTTGGCATTTGGCCCACTGATAAACATGGCATGAAAAATCTGATACCCAGAGTGGAACAGTGCGTCACTTGTGGGCTGAATATCTCCCACCCTGGACAGATAACACACCGTTGGATTTACTTTTTCTTTGGCTACCACCCTAATGTTTGTCAATCTCTAGTCAGCTGAGACCGAGGACACTCCCCTTTGTCGTATACAAGCCGAGTGCGTGCGTGTGTGCGTGTGTATGTGTGTCTGTGCCTGTGCATGCATGGGCAGAAGCTAGAGGAGGATGCTGGGTGTTTTCCTCTGTTGCTCTCCACCTTGGTTTTTGAGACAGGGTCTCTCAGTGGACACAGCTTGCTGCGTCAGCTAGATTGGTTGGTCAGTGAGACCCCAGGACCCTCCTGTTTCCTCCCCCCTGCATTGCTGGGGGGTTACTGAACTTTTTTTTTTTTTTTTTTTAAAGAAAGGTTTTCCCTTTAGCCCCAGCCTGGCAGGAGCTCAGCTATGTAGACCAGGCTGGCTTTGACCTCCCCAGAGATCCACCTGCCCTGCCTCTCCTGACTACTGGGGTTAAAGGTAATGCACCACCATGCTCGGCCAAGACAGTTCTTAGCCAACCATGTGGGTGCTGGGAATCTAACCCTGGCTCCTCTGCAAGAGCAGTCGCATCTCTTTAACCACTGAGCCATCTCTTCATGCCCCAGTGGACCTTTCTATAGGTACCTCGAATCCGACTCCCGGGCCTCGTGCTTACACGGCAAGCACTTTACTCAGTGAGCCGTCCCCTCTCCCCATACATACTCTGGACTTTTCTAATCCAAAGTGTGAGATAATTCATTTTATGTTTTAACCCATCTCCTGTCTTAGGTGATTACGAGTCTCCATACTGCCTTTGTAAAGTCATGATCATCCTCTCATTCCTCATTCATCCTTAATTTGGCAAACTCTGCTCAGGGGATTGGTGAGCCATCCAAGTCCTAGCTGTGCCACTGAGTAAAACTCCAGAGAGCCCAGGCCTTGGACATGACCCAGTTTGGGAGTATTTGGCTGCCTTTGGATGGACCTCACTACTCTTGGCTCCAGCTCCTGCTTCTGTCTTGTCCAAAAGAGTATGTTGAAGGCCGTCTGTAGCTACCTTTCTGACTCTAGGTTGAGTTCCTTCCACAAAACATAGAGGCTCTGCAGCCCTTCAACAAAGGACCGGGGACTGGCTCAGCCAGGTGCTCACTGCTGCTGATTCTGATGGTCAAACATTCAATTTTCACCATTCAGAAGCTTCAAGAGCTAGGGGATAGATACACACCCAAAACTCCGTGCACCTGGGAGGCTGAGGCAGGAAATGTGAGAGTTTGAGACCAGCTTTGGGCCACGTAGAAAGATCTTGTTGCAAAGCAAGATTTGTCATCTTTTCTTCGTGGTCCACTTCCCACTGAAAGGCATTCTTCTGTTTTTATTTACTTTTTTTTCCCCTTTTTTTATTTTTTATTTTTTTAACAATTTTTAAAATTTTTATTTATTTCTTATGTGTAATGAATTTGTACTGTCTTCATTGTAGGTTTGTGCACTCTGTGTCGTGCAACGCCGGCGGAGGTCAGAAGAGGGTGTCGATTCCCCTGGAACTTGAGTTCTCCTGGAAGTTGGAGTTACAGATGGTTCTAGCCCCATGTGGGTGTGGGGAATCGAACCCGGGTCCCCTCTGCAAAATCAGTTGGTGCTCTTAACCGCTAGGCTATCTCTCCAGCCCCCCTTTTTTATTTTTGCGACAGGGTCTCCCTATCGCCCCAGCTAGCCTGGACCTCACTATAGTCCAGGCTGGCCTGAATTTCACAGAGCTTGCCTTCCTCTGCCTCCCAAGTACTAGGATGAAAGGCATTCGGCACCACCCCTGGCTTATTTATTTTTGAGATAGAGCTTCCATCTCAGGCTCTCAAACTCCTGATCCTCCACCTCCCGAGTGCCAGTCTGTAAGTGTGTACCCACAACGCCTGGTTTGTGGTGCTGAGGATAGAACTCTGGGCCCAACTCTCCCAACTGAGTTGTAGCCCTGCCCATTCTTATGTATTTTTTCCATCTGTTTTTTTTTTTTTTTTTAAGCTGTCTGATACAAGATCACTATCTGAGATAACAGGTGAGGGCCAAGCAGATTTTTTTTTCTCCTATCTGTTTAATGTCAATACATAGAACTGTAGTATTTCCTCATTCTCTGCTTCCAAACTGATTTTTAAAGGCCTTTCAGGGCTGAGGTATGGCTCCATCCCTAAGCCCTCTCCCAGCATGTGTGAGGCCCTGAGTTTGCTCTCCAGCACTGGAGGAACAATCTCTGGGATGGTCCTGTTGGCCTGTTAGTATCTGAAGGTCCTCATCTATTAGACCCAGTAGACCATGAGCTCTCTGAGGACAGGGGCGCCTGCGGAATGTCACCGTGCAGCTCCGCTTTCCCCTGCTTAGGAAATGCCAGTGGGAGGCAGGGCAGCAAACAGCGTGTGGTTTGATGGGGTGTCGGGCAGGCATGTCATCATGGAAAATTCTTCACAGAGTATGCAGATCCATTTACACAGCCTCTGCTGCTTCTGCAAACTGTGCATTCCTTCAGAACCATCCGTGCGTTCCCTCCTTCCCACCAAACCTCAGTCGTGCCTCCGGTGGCTTAGAAATAATGATTTCCCCACCACCCTGTTGTTTCCATCCCTCGCTCCGTTTCCCTGCTGTCCTTGGCTTGGATTTTATAGGAAATTTGGCTGACTTCCTGGTCTCTGGTCTGGTTGGGTCACCTTGGGACTGTCCTTGAGTGACAGACTTGAACCCCAGATTCAGAGCCTCTTATGGGCTCCTTGGGGGTCCAGGCTCTGGCAGCCAGTAGAGCTCCATTGGTAGGTGGCACTGAGTGGCAGGCAGAACTAACTGTTGAAATGAGGCAGGTGTAGGCGGGGAGCCAGGTTTGCTGCCCGTCATGTATTCCTGAAGTAAATGATGCCTCTTCCTCCTGCTCATTGTCCACTGTTGCTGGCACTTCTGTGGGGACTGGTGGCACAATTTTGAGACACCCTGAAATGTACCCACCATCTGTTACCTTTCCCTGCTCAGCCAGGGGCAGGAAGTAGGAGGGATGCAGGGAAGGGAGGAGCCTGTCAGGAAGAAGGTTCATGAGCATCCTCGGCACTGGGGAGGATGGCCAGCGAGTTTATATGTCCTCCGAGGACAATAAACTGACCTCGGCAGGTATCCCACAGGGACGCAGTTCCACACCACAGATGGCCGGGTAAGATATAGGGAGCCTTGGGGGTGTCTGTATCCCTCCTGCCGTCTTTGAGAGGTAGGATAGTCTAATAGTGTGGTTGTCAGTGTGTTCCCTGTACCAGCACCAGCAGTTAGAAAAGCCGCCTCCCCGACCTGAATCACACTCCGGGGCTGGGGCCCCGCAGCCTGTGGCCCAAGCTTTCTTGGCTCCCCTGGTGATCAGAGTACATGCTTTTATCCAATTTTGGAGCCTGGTGCTTGGCTCCTATCTTTACCCAGCTATGTAGCCCTAGGCAGATCTCACTTCTCTGGTCCTCTGTAAAATACCTCAGCTATGCTGTGGAGACACACTAATAGCTGGCTGCCTGCCACGGTATTGTGATATTAAATGAAGACCCTTCTACTTTGGTTTGCTTTGCTTTGCTTTGTTGTTGTTTTAGCCCAGCTGGCCTCAAACTCCCCATATCGCCAAGTATAACCTTGAACTACTGCTCCTCTTGCCCCCACCCCGTCGCCAGTGCCAAGGTTACAGGTGTCCAACACTGTGCCAGGTTTATGCAACGCTGCAGGGGGAACCTAATGCTTCCTGCTTGCTACTCAAGTATGCTATCAACTGTGTCATCCCTAGCCCCAAATGAAGACACTTTCAAGAACTCCGATCCGTTCTGTCTCTCACAAACCACCTCAGCTCTGACCCTCACCGTGGCTCTCTTTTGTTTCTCTAGGTGGTGTCCAATGCCACTGATCAGGGCGTGGCCATCACAGGGAACCAGACCTTCAACAACTGGAACTGGCCTAATGCAATGATTTTTGCAGCCACGGTCATCACTACCATTGGTGAGCTTCCCGAGACCTTGAGGGTACTCATTTCTAAGCCCTCATTCCTCAGAACCTTATAGGAATCCAGCCCTGGGGATCTGGCCTTGTTTGGGGGTAAAGTCAGACAGTTACAACCTGTCCTTTCAATTGGGAAGGACTTAGTAAGTCCTGGGTTACTAATAGTACCTGTGAGACTATTACCATAGGTCCTCGCCCAGACTCTGTATGTGGTGTGCATGCATGCTTGTGCAAATATGTGTGGGCACATGTGTACATATGGGTATCTGTGCGTGGAGGCCCAGTTTTAACATCTGTGTTCTCCTTGATTGTGCTCTTGAAGAACCTGAAGTTCACTGTTTTTGACTAGCCTGGCTAGCCTGTGTGCTCCAAGGATTCCTCTATCTCTGCAGCTGTGTGCTGGGATTATAGGTGGGCCACCATACCAACTCAGCATTTACATGGATTCTGGGGATCTGAATTCTGAAGACTTGAACTTTTCAAAAAATTTTCTTTTTTATTTACATGTATTATACATGTTTTGTCTGTGTGTGTGTGCGTGCATGCGTGTGTGTGTGTGTGTGTGTGTGTGTGTGTGTGTGTAGGTGTAAGTGTACCACATGCATACAGTGCACACAGAGACCAGAAGAGGGCATCAGAGCCTTTGGAACTGGAGTGACATATGGTTGTGAGCCACCATGTCTGGGACCCTAACCCAGGTCCTCTGCAGGAGTAGTTAGTGCCCCAGCTGCTGAGCCTCTCTCCAGCTTGACTTGGATTCTTTTTAATTTTGCACATATGAGTGTATTGCTTATATGTATGTAAATGCACCTGTGTTGTGCAATGCCTGGGGAGGTCAGAAAAGGGCGTTGGATCCCCCTGGAACTGGAGTTATGGATTGTTGTCGGCCACCAGCCACCACGTGAGGACAGGGCATGGGAGCCAGGTCCTCTGTAGGAGCCACCAGTGCTCCTAACCACCGAGCCATCTCTCCAACACCAAGACTTTTTAGGCAGAAATATTTGCATGGCCTAATGGCCAGAGCCATGCAGCAGGTCAGACAGGCTGCTCACTGCACAAGGGCCAGTGTTTTCTATATACATGGCTGATCACCATAGAAGTTAGTGCTTAAAGCACAAATTACTGTCTTCCACCTTCCTGGTGTCTGGGTGGTTCTTCTTGTGTGGGCACCCCAACGTGTGATTGTGAGATAGTGTCTAGAGTCCAGGATGACTACTGGTACTAACTGTTGGCTGGGGCTGAGTGCGAGGGAGTCTTTGTGTGGCTTGGCCGTTCACAGCCTGACAGCTGGGCTCTAGAAGGAAGATTTCTCAGAACGAAAAATTCCAGAGACTCAAGGCAGGGGGAAGAAGCAGGCCTCTCCAACCTCAGCTTGCCTGCATCACTCTGCACCCTGGTCAAGCAAGCCCCCAATACCCAGTCATAGACTGCCTTGATAGGAGCACCTGCAAGAGAATTGGGAGTGGTCGTTTTTGGAACTTGCCCCCTGCACTCTTCTGTCCAGAGTACCTTTGTCTCGTCTGGACAGAGATTTCACCAAATGAACCAGTGGACTGACAGGGTGGCATCCTCCGTCCCTTCAGGGCGGGGAGTTAGTTCCCAGTTCAGTGGAGGGACGAACGCCCCTACCTAGTGATAGCTGTGTGCGTGACCAGGCTCAGTGTGTGTATGTATTGATATTAATTATTAAACCAGGATCAGTTGATTATAGGGAATATGTCTCCCTCAAGCAGGGGCGGGCATGTGTGTGTGTGTGTGTGTGTGTGTGTGTGTCTGTGTCTGTGTCTGTGTCTGTGTGTGTGTATCTGTCTGTGTGTGTGTCTGTCTGTGTCCTTGTGTCTGTGTGTATCTGTCTGTCTATGTCTGTGTGTCTGTCTCTGTGTGTGTCTGTCCGTGTCTGTGTGTGTCTGTCTGTGTCCGTATGTCTATCTGTGTATGTCTGTCTCTGTCTCTGTGTGTCTGTGTCAGTCTGTGTGTGTCTGTGTCTATCTGTTTGTCTGTGTCTGTGTATCTGTCTGTGTCTGCGTCACCATCACTGGCATGTGCACAGAGGCCAGGTGCTCAGTTGTTTGTGGTTGTGGTGTCTGTCATCCTTGCTGCGGCCTTATCCCAGACCTCACTCACTCCTTCCTCAGGTTACGGCAACGTGGCTCCAAAGACCCCAGCTGGGCGCCTCTTCTGTGTCTTCTATGGTCTGTTTGGTGTGCCACTGTGTCTGACATGGATCAGCGCCCTGGGAAAGTTCTTCGGTGGACGCGCCAAGAGGCTGGGCCAGTTTCTTACCAGGAGAGGCATGAGTCTGGTATGTCCCCAGCCCTAGGCGTGGAGTTGAGGGGTCAGAGGGACCATGATGGGAGGGGGGGTGTTGGGACAGATGGCTCCCTGTTCTGCTGGAGCACCCCCCAGGCTCTATGTCTCAGGTATGGGAACAGATGGCTCCCTGTTCTGCTGGAGCACCCCCAGGCTCTATGTCCCAGGTGTGGGACAGATGGCTCCCTGTTCTGCTGGAGCACCCCCCAGGCTCTATGTCCCAGGTGTTGGGACAGATGGCTCCCTGTTCTGCTAGAGCACCCCCCAGGCTCTATGTCCCAGGTGTGGGAACAAATGGCTCCCTGTTCTGCTGTGGAGCACCCCCCAGGCTCTTATGTCCCAGGTGGGAGTCTAGAATCCTTTCTGTTGTCTAACTTCCTCTCCTGCTACCCACCAGCGGAAGGCACAGATCACATGCACGGTCATCTTCATCGTGTGGGGCGTCCTGGTTCACCTTGTGATCCCACCCTTCGTGTTCATGGTGACAGAGGAGTGGGACTACATCGAGGGTCTATACTACTCCTTTATCACTATCTCCACCATTGGCTTCGGGGACTTTGTGGCTGGTGAGTCCCTGCCCCCTTCTCCTGACCTCTGTCACTCCATGTTCCCTCTGCTGGGGTATGGGGTGTCCCTGGGAGGTGTCTTCTCCGATTTGACTGTTAGTGTCTAATTTTAGTTTCTTTTTTAAAATTTATTATTTTTATTTTATGTGTATGAGTATAATGTGTGCATGCATGTAAAAGAGCACTCATCTTGTGTAATGCCCAAGGAGGTCAGAAGAGGGTGTCAGATCCCCTGGGACTGGAGTTACGGATGATTGTTAGCCACCATGTGGGTGTTGGGAACCGAAACCAGATCCTCTGCAAGAGCAGCCAGAGTAGTGCCCTTAACTGAGCCATGTCTCCTGTCCCCTGGTCTTAGTTTGTTATAAGTCCTTCCCATCTCCCTCCAACTCACTTGGATTTACCCTTCTGCCTACAGGGTTTGAGCTGATGTGTATCCCTTCCCCGCAGCTCGGCTCAGCTGGGCACCTCCTACCAGAACCTTCCCTCAGTCAGGAGCAGCCCTGGAGGCTTAGCCCTTGGCTGTGTAGACTGCTTTAAGACAAGGGAGGCCTTCTGCGCCCTGCCCCGCCCCCTCAGCCCTGGACTCTCCTCCTCTGTGCATAGTCCTCAGAGGCAATGAGGTTCTTTGTCTCCTTTGTATGAAGGCCTGCACTCAGCCGGTCCTGTGGCCTGCACACACAGCCTTCTGGTTCTTAATCTTCTTGACACCCCTTTGAACCAGCCACTGTTCCCTGCAGGCCTGTGCCCTGCCTGTTGACCTCCACCTCTGCTTCAGAGGTCTCTGGTCTCTGACCCTTTGTGTGCGGAGTGCTGTGAAAGAGGACAGCTGAGTGGGTGGAGGGAATGGGACAGAGCTACGTGCACGCTCTTGACCCTGGCACACTGGGGCCTGCCTGCTGTTTAGACATAAATTTAGAGGCACAACCCTGTCATTGTCCAGCCCCTGGGGTCTGGGGCCTGGGGCTTGCTGAAGAGCAGCCTTTGGTATGAGGAAGCCAAGCCTGACCTTTAGCTGTATTTTTGAGCTCTAGGAAGACACCAGACATGAACCTTAGTCTGTAGTATCTGCCACCACACAGAATGCTATACAGTTAAATCTATTTCTTTCCTTTTTTTTTGGTCTTTTTGAGACAGGGTCTTCCTGTAGTCCTAGGTGGCCTGAACTCATAGAGATCCGCCTGTCTCTGCCTCCCAAGTCCTGGGGCATGGTCCACCATGCTCAGCTATTAAATCCATTTCTTTTTCATTTTGTTTTATGTGTATGAGTGTTTTCCCTCTATGCATAAGTATATACATATATATAGTGCCCATGAAGGTCAAAAGAGAACATTGGGTCCCCCTGGAACAGGAGTAATGAATGGTTTTTAGCCTCCGTGTGGGTGCTGGGAACCAAACCTAGGTCCTCTGAAGGAGCAGCCAGTGCTTTTAACCACTGAGCCATGGCTTCGGCCCCTTAAATCCATTTCTGTTTCATAGTGCTGAGATAGAGCCCAGCTATGTGAGCATGTGACATCACTGTTTCATAGTGCTGAGACAGAGCCCGGCTATGTGAGCATGTGACATCACTGCTGTCATTTTCAAACTCTGTTTGTGATCAGGAGCCTTGCAGAGCAGAGTGCCTCTTACATCACAGACAATTCTTGTCCTGGGGGAGCCCCTAATCTGGGCAAGAGGTTGCTACCTCTTCTAGGCTCTTCTCTTAAATTGCTACCCATCTTGGAGAGACAGCAGGATGTATGTAGCTCAACTTGTGAAGGAAAGGGGGCTGGAGAAATGGCTCAGCGGTTAAGAGCACTGGCTGCTCTTGCAGAGGACCCAGGTTCGAATCCTAGCACAAGCTGTGGAAACCCCACATCGGGGGTGCTGACAGCCTCAGCCCTGGGGAGGGACTCAGTGGTTTACTATGAAGGATGCTGGTGGTTGGGTCAAGATGACCCAGGCAGCACTGACCTGGCAAGAGCTAGTCTGAACTGTCTTCACCCATTAGCACATGCTTAACAACTATCCTTTACTCCAGTTCCAGGAGATCTGGCACCCTCTTCTGACCTCCATGGGCATTGCACAACACGGGTACACTTACACACATGCAGGCAATATACTCAATACACATAAAATAAAAATAAAATTTTTTAAAAATTATTTATTTATTTATTTTTGTATGTGTATGAATGTACTGTCTGCATGTAGGTTTGTGCACCCATGTCGTGCAATGCCGCGGAGGTCAGAAGAGGGTGTCGGATTCCCCTGGAACTGGAGTTCTCCTGGAATTGGAGTTACAGACGGTTCTCAGCCGCCATGTGGGTGCTGGGGATTGAACCCGGGTCCTCTGCAAGAGCAGTTGGTGCTCTTAACCGCTAGGCCATCTCTCCAGCCCAATTTTGTTTTTTAAAGTCATGAAGATTCAAGTATGGTGGCACACATCTTTAATCCCAACACTTGGTAGGCAGAGGCAGGTAGATCTCTGTGAGTTCAGGACCAGCCTGGTCTTCATAGTAAGTTTTAAGCCATCTGTAGCTACGAGGAGACCCATCTCAAAAAGATCAAAAACCTCACAAAGAAACCAATAAACAAAAAAGGTGTGAAGAAAAAATTAAGGCATTTATTTGTTTGGTATTTGTGAGCGGAAGTGTTACATGTGAAAGAGGACCAACCTGCACCTGCTGGAGTCAGTTCTCTCCTACCTGCGTACTGAGGATCAAACTAAGGTCCTCGGGCTTCCCACTCCATGAAGGAAATCTTAACTAGCCCTGAAAGGGAGAGGAGCTCTCTGGCTTTAGGGCTGGGGGAACTCCCTGGAACAGGCATTGGGGGAAGGCAGGATAGGAGGAGCTACCCAAGCCAGTGGCTGGAGAAAGCAGACACAGGGAATCTGAGTCCTCCTTGGAGACGGGTGAAGACAGTTCAGACTAGCTCCTGCCAGGTCAGTGCTGCCTGGGTCATCTTGACCCAACCACCAGCATCCTTCATAGTAAACCACTGAGTCCCTCCCCAGGGCTGAGGCTGTCAGCACCCCCGATGTGGGGTTTCCACAGCTTGTTGAACTGAGTTGTAATATATTCACACCAGCAGGGCAGAACAGAAGTGGAAGAAAAGATGCCTGCTCACAAGCTTGCTGCCCACCCCTAGCCCTAGAGTAGCCATTGTCCTGACTTTGTAATCTAGAAAACAGGATTAGAGATGGTCCAGATGGGAGCCACAGCCCTTCAAGAAAACAATGCATGGGGTGAGGGTAGCCTAGACCCCTGTCTTAGCTACTTTTCTGTTGCTGTGATAAAATACCATGATCAGGGAGCTTATAGAAGGAAGAGTTCATTTAGCTTATGGTTGCCAAGGGAAAGAACCCATCATGGTGGGAAGACATGGTGGCAGAGCTGAAGGCTGAGCATCACGTCCTTGAGCAAGCACAAGAACCAGGGGGCAACTGGAAACTGGCAACACTTAAGAACATCCAAAGCCCATCCCCAGTGACACACTTCCTCCAGCAAAGCCACACCTTGGGGACACAACTGTGCCACCGGTTGGGGACAGAATGTCCAAATACTTGGGACTTATGTGGGACATTCTGTTAAAACCACTACAATTCCGTTTATCTATTTTTGTTTGGTTTTGTTTCCTTTGAGATAGGGACTGGCTAGCTTAGAACTCACTATGTAGAACAGGCTGGCCTTGAACTCAGAGTGATCTACCTGCCTCTGCCTAGTGCTAGGATTAAAGGTATATACCACTTTTCCCAGCTTAAAAACTTTTTTTTAAGATTTATTTTTAATTATGTGTATGTGTATGAGTGTGTGCACGTGAGCACACGCATGCCAGAAATCAACTTCAGAAGCCATCCACCTTGAAGGTTTTTTTTTTTTTTGAGACAGTCTTGCTGGGTTGGAGCTCACCTGCTTACGCTGGATGGTTGACCAGTGCGCCCTAGACTCTACCCATCTTCAGCTCCCTAACACTGGGGTTTCAAGTTCGTGCCACAGCACCTGCTTTTATGAGGATTCTGGGGTTTAAACTCAGGTCCTCAGCTCTGCAAGTAAAAGATCCGCTGAACTGCTTCCCCAGGTCCTTTTCTTTGACACCACCTCCCCTGTGTTGTGGTTATTTGCTCAGACAGCACAGCTTTAGTCATTACTATTGAATCCATCCTGACCAACTGCTCCCCTTGGGTTTCCTGTCTTCACAGGTGTGAACCCCAGTGCCAATTACCACGCCTTATACCGCTACTTTGTAGAGCTTTGGATCTACCTGGGGTTGGCCTGGCTGTCCCTGTTTGTCAACTGGAAAGTGAGCATGTTTGTGGAGGTGCACAAAGCAATTAAAAAGAGGCGGCGGCGGCGGAAGCAGTCCTTCGAAGGTTCCCTGCACTCCCGAAAGGCTCTGCAGATGGCTGGAAGTACAGCCTCTAAGGATGTCAACATCTTCAGCTTCCTGTCCAAAAAAGAAGAGACCTACAATGACCTCATCAAGCAGATTGGGAAGAAAGCAATGAAGACAACTGGCGGTGGAGAGAGGGTCCCTGGACCAGGACCAGGACCTGGACCAGGACCCCAAGGGGGTGGGCTGCCCACCATCCCCGCATCCCTGGCACCATTGGTAGTCTACTCCAAGAACCGTGTGCCCAGCTTGGAAGAGGTATCCCAGACTCTAAGAAGCAAAGGCCATGTGTCAAGGCCAGCTGGTGAAGAGGCTGGGGTACAGTCGCCCAAGGATGGCTCCCCAACCTCCAAGGTGTTTATTAACCAGCTAGACCGCATCACTGAGGAGGGCGAGCCATGGGAAGCCTTAGATTACCACCCACTTATCTTCCAAAACGCCAACATCACCTTTGAGAATGAGGAGGGAGGCCTCTCGGATGAAGAGACCTCTAAGTCCTCACTGGAGGACAACCTGGTCCCAGAGGAAGAGCCCCAGCAGGGGGCTGTGGCTGAGGCACCCTTGAACATGGGTGAATTCCCTTCATCAGATGAGTCCACTTTCACCAGCACTGAGTCGGAGCTCTCTGTGCCTTACGAGCAGCTAATGAACGAGTATAACAAGGCAGACAGTCCCAGAGGCACGTGAGGTGGGGCCGGCTCCCCACCCAGCCTCTGATGGCTTCGTCCCCTCATCCAGGTTGTCCTGTGATAGCCGGACCCCAGGGGTGACAGTCTTGAAGCTGGGAATGGGGAGCCAGGGGCCTACCTTTCCTTCTGTCCTCTCCAGCTATTTGCTTTGAAGGAACACAGTGCTGGCCCAGGACAGGCCTCTCCATTCTGCAGCTCAGTGGGGGGACTATTGTCCTGAGCCTGTCCAGCAGGTGTATCTGATGACTGTGTCTGCTGCATGTCTTCGGTTGAATGTCACACGGTTCTCTGAGGCTGGAAGCCTCTGCTATCTGAGTTTACCAGTATTAATGGGTAACTCCTGTGTGCCTGGCACTGAGCGAGACACTTGGGAGCAGGAAGGAAGAGCTTGCAAGACTCAGGGTCGGCATGTAGGAGTTCTAAAATATTCTAGGGAGGCACGGTTGTGATGAGGGTTCTGCATACCAGTAGCAGAACCTATCTACCCATCTACTGGTCACTCTGCCCAGCAAGCCTCTTACTGCAAACCTCAGTAAAAACAGGGGCTGCTGAAGTACTGTGTCCTCTGTATGTCCCAGAGCCATTTCCCATCTCAGACTCCTCCTGTACAACCAATGGCAGGTCTAAGGCTTTCTATGCCTTGGGAGTGAAGGAGAAAAGGTCTCTATGGAAGCTGGGACTCCAGGCCTGTCCTGGGAGCTCAGGTAGGAGAAAGCCTGATGAAATTCCATCCCCTACTCGGCCTGGGCACTTACACTCCCATCCCAGCATCTCATTCCCTAGGGTCCCCTCGATGGCCTCCCTTCCCCTTTCCAGTTGTACTCCTCATTCTTAGAGGGGCTGGTGAGCTGATGCCACATTGTTCTTGGCTCACAGAACTGTGAATTGAGCTCCTCCCTGCACCTACGTGGTGTGTATGTGATTGTGCGAGCAAGTGCATGCAGGTGCGTTTGTGCGTGCTAGTAGGGGTGTGTGTGTGCATTTGGGCTGGAGAGAAAAAAATAATAATGTGAATCTTACCCGGACCAGATGCTGTTTCTGGTGAGGGCTAGGTAGAACTAGCTACTGTCTTAAGTCCTTGATGCTTGCCCTCCAATCAGCCTATGCTGCCCTGAATGTTTTTGTTAATTTTTTTTTTTTAATGAACTTGTTTTTATAACTGAAATCTGTTGTTGATTTCAGAGCCAGTAAAGAACAGGGTCCCCTGAAAGTGTGATGGATGTCCTTTGGACACACTACTGTCCTCCCAACTCAACTAGGCCTTTTGTAGTGATGTCAGCCAAGGCCTCATGCAGAGCTGGGAAAGGGACATGGTGGCAGGTGACCAGAAGTAGAGATCCCTACTTCTGCAGGCCGATGTGTGCTGGGCAGGAGGCAGGAGGTCCCCCTCAGCTGATAACTGCTGTCTCAGTCCCTCCCCCCGATGTGTATACTCTGCTGTGGGGCATATAGGGCCAGATTCTACACACACGTGTGTGTCCACACCCCCACTCAGAATTCTTGAAGCGGTTGTAGAGGCCACACTGGCCAAAGGGTGGGAGCATCTAGCTCCTGTGGAAAGTGTCCTGAGCTGGCTGTCCTGGAACTGTACTGGCAATGATGGCAGATGTAATTTATTTTAACATTTTTACAATAAAACCTGTAAACAGCCTGCTTGCTGTGTGGTGATGGGGGCAGGAGGGGTGGAGTGGGCAGGGAAGACTCTGGAGAGGCAAGGGTGTCAATAGATCAAGAGGATGGACCAGAAGGGAGAGGGAGGAATGGAGAGCCAAGACGCTAGGGAAAGATTCGCACCCAGGAACAGGGCAGTGTAGGTGCTCCACTTAGTTTTCTGTTGCTGTGACCAAGTACTCTGATCTAGAGCAGCTTGAGGAGGATGGGCTTGTTGGCTTTACTTCTGAGCACAGTCTTTCACTGAGGGAAATCAGGGCAGGACCTTGGAGGAACACTGCTTTCTGGGTCACTCACAGGCTCATGCTCGGCCAGCTTTCTTATATATCCAGGACCACCTGCCTAGGGATGGTGTCACCTGCAGTGGGCTGAGCTCTCCCATATCATCAATCAAGACGGCTCTCACAGATATGCCAACCCGATAAAGGAAATTCCTCAGTGGAGCCTCTCCTGTCAGATGGACTCTAGGTTGTGTCAGGTTGACATTAAGGCTAACTAGGACAAGAGGGATGGTGGTGGCGAAGTCTGCCTGATACTAGCTTCCAGGCAGCTTCCTAAAGACTTTACACCCAATAAAGCCTGAAGAAACACCTTTGACCTTGCAGTAGCCCTAATCCTAGCAGCTTGTGGACCAGGAAGCAGACAGGTTGTCTGAAGCACAGAGAAGAATAAAGTTTCAGTAAAAAACAGGGAGGCTGGCTTTGAATTCAGGTAGCCTCTGTGATGAGGTGAACATGGCCAGTAGGTTCGTGACAGGTCTGACCTCACTGGGAGGGGGTCCTGTCTGCAGCTAGGTGGCTCAGAGATCCTTGGTTTTGCTGCAAGCCTCTAGTCAGGTCATACACACTCTTAAAACAAGAAAAATGAAACCACTAAGGAGATGGGTGACTCAGGGTAAAACCACTTGCCAAGCAGCCCTGACAACCAGAGTTTGATTCCTAGAACACACGTGAAAAGTCAAGTTCAGTGGCTAGAGTCTAATCCCTTCCCAGCATTCCTAGAGCGAGTGAGATGGAAACGAGAATCAGCTGGAACACAGCAGCCGAAACAAGAGCGACTCCGCCTCACGGTCAAGGAGGAAGGAACCTACTCTGGACCGCCATCCTGACTGCCCACTCGCTCATGCACAGCATGACCTGGGCTTTTCTGTATGGGACTGAAAAACACCATGCATCCAGAGAGCTTGGCATCTCTACCCATCGCAGGCTATTTTTCAGGGTGTGTGCTGTGTGTTGGTATTCACATTTCCTGAGAGTCTTTTCTTCATTAGTTCCTAGAACTTAAAAAAAAAAAAAATAAAAATAAACACAATATTTTGCACCCGGAGAGATGGCCCAGCAATTAAGAGGACTGGCTGCCCTTGCAGAGGACTTGGGTTCGAGTCTCAGCACCCACATGGTGGCTACTAACCACCCTTGAGTCCCATTGCAGGGGATCCAACACCATCCTCTGATGTACAGAGTCACTGCAGGACCCCAGTGCACTTAGACACACACACAGACATGCAGGCAATACACTTATACACATAAAATTAAGAAATAAAACATTTCTAAAATAATATGAATTATTTAAGAATTCCATACCCTGTACAGTGTATTTTGATCGAACTCCCATTCCCCCTCACTCCCAGATCCTCCTAACTTCATGTCCTTATTTTTTTATAGACCACCGAATGCAATTTGTCCCACTCAGTGGTAGGAGGCCACCCACTGAAGCATGTTTGACCTAGCAGATGCCACACCTTTAAGACTGACTTTCCCTGCCCTAACAGTCAACACCTATCAATAGCTCCTCTGAGATGCGGGCTTGTGAGCCGCTGCCATCCATGCTGGAACACTGACCGGCTTGATCTGCTCTAGGTCTTGTGCAGGCAAGCATAGCTGCTGTGGTTCCTCTGTCATGCTCAGAAGACAATTTTACCTGGCTCTTAAAATCTTTCCCTCTTGCTCTGTGTTCCCTGAGCTTTAGAGGGAAGGGTGGGGTATGGCTGAGCACTGCACGGACACGTATTCTCTGCACTATGACCATTTGTGAGTTTGTGTGCTATCCACCACGCACTGCACAAAGCAGCTGAATGTTACTTTTATCTCTTTATCCTTCTAACATACTATTAGCTTCTTTTTGCAAATGAGGAGATGGAAGAAAGGATGTTCCCCAAGTTCAAGCAGCTGTGATGTAACAGAAAACACCCGCCCAGGCTTGCATTCCTATTCTTCAGTCCATCCTCTGGCAGTCCCTAAATCTGATAAAGGAGACACCTTCAGACCCTAATGGAGGTGATAGCAGCTCAAGGAGTCTGCAATCTGGGGGCAGGAAGAGGGACCAGAAACAGACATCAACAACACGCATGTTCCATGTCTCAGCCCATGTGTCTGCCTTCCGGTGTGACCCTGCCAAAGCCATCGTGTCAGAATACAGGAGAAAAAAAAAATCAATCTGTGTGGGTGTTACCTCTTCCTGGAAAGGGCCTGGCAAGGGTATCAGCAGGATTGCAGAGAAGCTTCTAAAGCTCAGGGAAGAGTGAAGGGAAGGCAGATGGCAGGCTGGGTAGACTGCCCTGGGAGAGCCCCTTCCTGTAGGGACTCCCAAGGTTTGGTCTCAACTCTGTCCATCAGTCCCCCAAGTTTGAAACAAGCGACCTTTTTTTTTTTTTTTAACAGTTATTTATTTTTATGTGTGTATGAACACGTGCCAAACAGTAGGCATGTGGAGGTCAGAGGTCAACTTGCAGGAATCAGTTCCCCCTTCTCCCCTGGGTCTCAGAGATCGTCTCAGGGCATCAGGCTGGTATCAAGTGCCTCTACCCACCGAGCCACCTCTCTGGCCCCAGGTTCCAATTTTCAAAATCCATATACAATTGTCTTAGAAACAGGGTGCAAGATTATAGCTTGCTAGAGTAGTCGTGTAGTTAGTGGGCCTCTCCCTAGGGCTCACCCTTTCTGTCCATCCCAGTCTGCATCACCAGGGTCCAGGCTACTGCCGCTGCTCACCTGGCTCTCCAGCACAGTGCCGGGCTCCTACTAAGGGCTCTGCAGTGGTCTGCTGTGAATGAACATGTATGTCCCTGTAGTTTGCCTTCTTGTTTCTACTGCTGGTTCCTTTTCCTCCTGCCTGTCACAACCATCTGCGGGATATCTCTGTCCTCACCACCTCAACCCCCTACTTAACCCTTTAACCTCTCAGGAGCTCCCTTGCTCCTAAGGTACTCTCTCTCTCTCCAGCCTTTGTCACCCACCTCACTGGGTTCTGTTCTTTCCTGTGCCCTGATGCCCATTCTTCTGAGTGATTCTAAACCTTGTTAGATCATCCTTGGGAAGCCTTCTATAACCAGCAGCCAGCAATCCCCCCAAGTCAGGGCTGGGTGCCCTCCTTGTGCTTCAGAGAGCCCCCTCAGCAAGCTGCCTCTGCCCAAGCTGCTGTGACCTGTACAAGTTCCTTGTTTCATGCTCTTCTGCCCCCTCCCCTGGCAAGGACCCACCAGAAGTAGCATGAAGTGGCTTCCTCACACGCATATTCCCACCAGGACCTGGCTGTATGAAGAAGGGCCCTACTTCCCAGTGTTTGTCAGAAGCAGGGCGAATGACCCCCAAACCCCACCCCTCACACGGGCAATTCTGTCCCTCTGTTCCTGGGGCACAAGCCAAATGCAGGGGGAAAACATGTTCCGCAAAGGCAAGTCCCAACAAATCAGGTGGATGATCTTGAAGGACCTTGTGGCAGGCTGAGGTGGCCTGATGAGTCACTTTTCTGCCAAGTCACCTGCATCTGGAGGGCAAGACTCGGACAGAACATACCTGATTTCACTTCACCTCAATGAGAGAGCACAGCACCAGAATCTTAGTGCATCTCTCTCCCTCTTCTCACTGTTCCGGGACAGTGTCGGGGCGTGTCCCTACAGTCCTAAATCCTCGTGCTTTCCTGGGATTACCTCTGCGCATATTAGCCATGCACACAGAGCCCAGCCTCCCACTTCCAAAGCCCTTTCACACCCATTTTTGTGTGGGATTGCTCAACCAGCTGCAGCAGCCAGGTGCAGCAGTTTGCAGCACAACTGAAGGGCCTTTTTGCAAACTAGGAAGCTTGGTGTTTGGGTTTGGCTTTCTACAAGATAAAAGCCACAAGGGAGATCTGGGGGAATGATCAGAAACCATAGGAATGGAGGGTGAGATGATAATGAAGAAAGAAAATGAAACAGAGACACACTTTAAAAAAAAAAAAAAGTGCTTTCTAGAGCTGAAGAGATGGCTCAGTGGTTAAGAGCACTGGCTGCTGCTCTTTCAGAGGACCTGGATTCTGTTCCCAGTACCCACATGGCAGCTAACAACCAGTTCCAGGGGATCCAGCACCCTCTTCTGACCTCGATGGGCATTGTACAGGGATACTCACATACATACACATAAACTATAAATAAATAAAAATTAAAAGCAAGGGCTGGACCAGTTAAGAGCACTGGCTGCTCTTGCAGAAGGTCCAGCTTAGAATCCCAGGACCTACATGGTGGCCACCAACCATCCATAACTCCAGTTCCAGGGGAATCCAAAGTCCTCTTCTGCAGACACTGCACCACACGGGTGCTTTTCTATACATGAAAACATAACACTCATATACATAAAATAAATAAAAAATTAAAAACAAATAGACTTTTATTTATCTGCATATGTTGATCTGTGTGTATGTGTATATATCACATATGTACAGATATTCATGGATGCCAGAAGAAGGCACCAGATCCAATGATCTGGAGTTACTGGCAGTTGAGAAATGCTACTTGAAGATGCTGGAAACCCAACCTAGATCCTCTACAAGAGCAGCGCACACTCTTAACCACTGAGCCATCTCTCCAACCTCGAGATGCACTTTGAGCTACCTCTGCTGGGGCGGGGGAAAGTGGGGCTCCATCCTGCTGAGCAGTCCTGTGAAGACCCAGTAGAATAAGCCTGAGGCTTGTCTTTCTAGGGGATAGGGACTTTATTTATCCATGGGTTCCCACCTTTGCTGTCTGAGAATGGCCCTTGGGGAATTGCCCCATACCTTCCTCCCACGAGCGATGGAGTCCTACACAGGCAGAGTTTACTATCCAGAGATCTCCAACCAGATCCTGAGATCTCCCTATGAATGTTGTGTTTGTAATATGGACTGGTTACTTACCTCCAAAGGGAGGAGCCCTCTTGAATGTGGACTAGCCTAGGCTATTTTACTTTTGTTTATTTTATACTGCTGGGGAGAGAATTCAGGACCTTGCATGTTCTAGGCAACTATTAAACAACTAAACTACACCCCAAGTCCACTGAACTGTTTGGATCTGCAAAGCAGGGTGGGAGTGATTCCTGTTATTATGAACCCACATTAGGAAGACCTGATGCTGCTGTCCTGTGGGGAGGGTGGGCACAGGCAGGCCGAGAAATCCAAGTGAGACTCATCCCCTGCTCTGAAGAAACCCAACTACAGCAAGGTGGTTAGAAGATTGTGAGATGCCATCTTGAACGTCCTAGCCTTAGGTGATGTCACGTGGAATGCAGCCAGCCATCCTACAAATTGTAGAATTGTGAACAAATAAATGACAACTGTTGCACTAAGTGTGTTTGAGTCTGTTTTATGGTGCTACAACAAAATGCCTGAGACAGAGTACTTTGAAAAGAAAAGAGGTTTATTTAGCTCAGTGCTAGGGGTTCAAGAGCATGGGCTTCTAGTGAGGGCTCTGAGGTAGGTAATATCACATAGTAGGAGTGTTGTGTGTGTGTATGTGTGAGAGAGAGAGAGGGGGGAGGGGGGATGAGAGCAAGCCAAGAAAGTTGATAGGGTCCCAGGCTGGACTTGGATTCCTCCTATATAGGTGAGGATGACCTTGAATTTCTGACCTTCCTGCCTCCTCCTCTCAAGTGTTAAGATTGTAGACGCATGCAACTACACTGTTAATGAGGTGCCAGGGGTCAAATTATGGGTTTTCTGCATGCTAGGCAAGCAATCTACCTACCAACTGAACTATATCCTTTGAGCTTTGAACTTAATATCTAACAGCCTATTCTTGAGGTAACTGATCCACTTGCGCAAGACAGGCATTCATTTCTCCCAAAGATGATGTCCCTAATGGTCTAATCACCCCCCCACTATGCTTCACCTCTTAAAAGTCCTGTCACCTTCAATAAGGTCCAATTAAGGCACTTAGCCTCCAGCACAGGACATTTGGTAGACAAACAGCACAGTGGCCTATAGCTTTGAGGGATATCTTATTACACAGTAAGAGATAGCTGAAATATTTATTGGGCTTTGGAGAAAGTTCTAGAGTAGATATGTTCAGAGGTACCCTGAACCGTATCACAGCTGCAGTCGAATGTAAAGTGGGCCAAGGGTTGGGGACGTGGGGTCCAAGGAGCTTGACTAAAACTGTCCTCGGACACAGTTTATGGCAGAATTGAGACCAGGCGTCACTTGGTCCTTAATTCATCACCAAGAACTGTTTTCCATTTCTTATCATCAAGCCGTTGAAGATCCATCTACTTTGAGACCTCTCTGCTATCTATAAACAGTACTGGGAGGTCTGGGGTCTGTGACTAGCTGTGGGATTTTAATAGCCACATCTGCACTAGCATTAGCGAGGATGCCTACTGTGTTTACAGATGCAAGAGGACTGGCAGGAATCAAGATATTCCAGACTACTTGGCTATCTGGGTATTGAAACAACAGACCTCCAGACATTAGAATTTTATCAGAAATCTCATGTTAGAAGAAGGAAAAGACTGGCGTCCTCCAGAGGAGAGAAAACAAAACAAAACAAAAACAAAAAAAATCCAACTTGTCTCCAGGAAAGAGATTCAGAACTGGTCAGACAACTTTGAAGGAAGACCTGGAAAGAGACCTTGTTGGTGGGCAGTCACCAGCCTTGACTAGGACTGCTTAGCTGTGCTTACTTCCTGCCTTCCATTTAAACCTAAACTTCAGGTCAGGCCCCCAGAGATGAACTTGGGGTGTGTGTGTGTGTGCGGGCGGGGGGGGGGTTGTCACCAGATCTTTTTGTTTCTCTAATATAATCATGTTCTATGTATCTCCTTTTTCTACATTTCACTGTTACTTTGTTTAATTGGCTTAATAAAGGTGGGTGGCTGAGTGTAGGTTGTTAAGCTGCCAGGGCCCGGGCCTTCACTCCAAAAGTTCTTGTAGAACTACACCCAGGCACTGACTACTGTTCTCTGCACACATCTCATTTAATCTCCACCACACGGTATAGGTTGGCATTATTATCCTCCATTGAAAAAACTGAGGCTCAAAGTCACATGGTAAGAGTCAGAGCCTGGGTTCTCACCTGAGAACTTAGAGCCTGAGCCCTTTGCTATTCTACAAGCCTGCGAAGGCACACCTCGCCCGCTCCAAGGGCAGGGGGCCCAGAAACATTGCCTTGGCTGCAGTTTTCAGCACAGCCGAGTAGTGACTGACTATTCAAGAACCACCAGGGGACCTGGGCAGATGGCTCAGTTTGTGAAATACTGTCTATCAAAGTATGAGGACCTGAGGTAAGATCCCCAGCACCTCACATTAAAAAAGTTGACTTCATGGGGCTGGAGAGGTGGCCTAGCAGTTAAGACCGCCAACTGCTCTTGCAGAGGACCCGGGTTTGATCCCCAGTACCCACATGGCAGCTGAGAACCGTCTTTTACTCCAGTTCCAGGGGAATCCGACGCCCTCTTCTGACCTCTGCGGCATTGCACAACACGGGTGCACAGACCTACATGCAGACAGTACATTCATACACATAAAAACAAATAAAATTTTTTAAAAAGTTGACTTCAGTAATGTGCAATGTAATCCCAGCACTGGGCAGGCAGAGACAGGCGGATGGCTCAGACTTGCTGGCCAGTCAGCCTAGATGAATCAGTGAGCCCCAGGGTTAGTGACAGACCCATGGCTCAACAAATAAGGTGAAGACTAACTGAGGAAGACATCTGGCCTTCTGACCTCTATACACATGCATGCATATGTACTGTACACACACATACATGAACACACACACATCTCCAGGGGACTTCTGGGCTCTGACTTAGAATGATCCTGGTTCAGAATGTCTGGGGAAAGCTCAGAAATACCCAGGTTCTGGGAATACCTGGTGGGAGAGCTCAGAGGTCAAGTCTGCTGTGTTTCTAGTATCTCTTGCCAACCGCCCCTCCCCCCTGCCGTGTTTCCACTGTGCATTGAAATACATGTTTACCTCCAGTTAAGTAAAATTTCTTTTCCATTCTCTGATTCCTTCACCTGTGGCTCTGCCAGCTGAGCTGCTCTGTCTGAGCTGTTGACATCACACACTCTGCAGTTCAGATGACCTGTGTTTGTTGAGTCTCACATAGGTTGCCTAGAACACCTGATGTTGGTGATTGAGAAAGACTGAGAAGGAGGAACAATTACCTATCAAACTGTCCCCTGGGCTGCTCAGAGCCTCACCCTCAATAGTTCACGTCAGGGGAAAGAGCCTAACCCAGGACCGCTGGGATTCACTTAGGCAAACTCAAGGGGATTAATGGTTTGCTTTTCAGAAAATTTACCAGCTGCTTATCAAACTATAGCCACTTAAAAATTAAATTGCAGAGCTGGAGAGATAGCTCAGTTGACAAACACTGAGTTCGATCCCCGGCAACCATGTTTAAAAAAAAAAAAAGCAAGTTTTGTGGTGCCGACTTGCAGCTGGGAAGGTGGAGACAGGAGGACCAGTAGGCTCCCTGGCAGTGAACCGAGCCTGCCTAGCAGATGAGTTTCAGGAAAAACAAAACAAAACAAAACAAAACAAAACAAAACAAAACAAAACAAAACAAAACAAGGTAGGGGCTGGAGAGATGGCTTGACAGTGAAGAACCCTGGCTGCTCTGACAGAGGACCTGCATTCAGCACCTACATGGCAACTAACAGCCATCTGTAACCCCAGTTCCAGATGATCCTACGCCCTCTTCTGGCCTCTGAGGGAACTGCATACGTCGGTGCACTTACATGCAGGCAGAGCATTCAAATACATAAAATAAAAATAAATAAAAGCTAGGTGTGGTGGCACATGCCTTTAATCCCAGCACTCGGGAGGCTGAGGCAGGTGGATCTTTGTAAGTTCAAGGACCTGGTCTACATAGTGAATTCCAGAACAGCTGGAGCTACAGGGAGACCCTGTCTCAAAAAGATATACATACATACATACATACATACATGCAGATTAGAGAGATGAATCAGCAGTTAAGATCACTAGCTGCTCTTGCAGAGGACCCAAGTCCAAATCCCAGCACCCACATGGCAGTTAACAACTGTCTGTAACTCCAGTTCCAGGGGATCTGATGCCCTCTTTTACCTCCAAGAGCATTGCATGAGATAGGTGCACTTGTATACATGCAGACAATACACTCATACACAAAAAATAAAAACAGATAAATAAATTAAAAATCAATTAAAAAATCAATTGATCAAAATATTTTAAAAAACAAGGTGGATGGCACATGAAGAATGACAGCTGAGGCTTTTCTCTGGTCTCCACATGCACACACACCCGTGCGCATGCCCACTTGCACAAACACATACCCATAAAAATTACTACCAAGACTGGTATAGTGAGATACTTGAAATCTCAGCACTTGAGAGGCTGAGGCAGAAGGGTTATAAATTCAAGGCCAACCTGGGCTACAAAGTGAGTTTGAGGCTACTCTGAATTATATATCAAAGCCTGCGATAAAATATCTGTTGCCTCCCTTCAGTTAGGCTCAAGTAGCACCATTTTGTGCAAAAAGGCACCTGCCCTGCACCCATGTCCCTATTCTGAGTTCCCTGATGAACCCAGGAAAGACACTTTAGTTGGTATCCAATAGTTTGGTCACAATGGAATTTGATTGTTGGGAATGTTAATATCTTTGTCTATAATGTGGTATTTCAAGCTGAGATCTCTAATAGAAAAAAGAAATTAATGAAATATTTAATTAAATTGGATTAAGCACAAAGGTCCTAAATTGTAAAAATTCATCATTTTGTAGTTATTTTGCATGTTACTTTTATGAAAAGATTTATTTTTATTTATATGGGGAGGTATGTGGTACATGTTTAGGGGAAGACAGAAGAGGTCATGAGATACCCCAGAGCTTTGGATATAGGTGGTTGTGACCCACCTGACTTGGTTGCCAGGAACTCAATCCAGGTCTTCTGGAAGAGCAGCAAATGCTGTTAACAACGTGGCCATCTCTCTAACCCCCCATTACTTGTTCTTGTTGTTATTTTATTTTTGTTTTTGTTTTTTGAGATGGGATCTTCCTGTAGCCCCAGCTGGCCTGGAACTCCCTATGTAGACCAGGGTTGCCTTGAACTCACTGAGATCTGCCAGCCTCTGCCTCCCAAGTGCTGGGATTAAAAGTATGTACCAACACACTCAGCCCCCAATGTTACTATTATCCATATTTTGAGGTTATTATATCGTATTTATATATAGAGGTACTGAACTCATGCTTTGAGGACATTTTGCTTGCCTAAAGTTGGCCACAGCAGGAACATTTACACCAGAGTAATGGGGTGTGCACTACTAATGAGGCCTTTCTACTCCCACAGAGCCAGCTACGAAATACTCACCAGCTATAGGTACACTGACAGCCTCTTGGCTGTCCATATGGGCTGTGTGGGTGGCCAACAGGGAGGCTTTGTCCACCCTGTGAAAAGAGAGCAATCTCTGGGCCTCAGGGGAGACCTAAGTCAACAATGTCACTTTGCACTCCCCTGAGCCTCTCAGACCATTGCTGATTCAAGATGGGGATTCTGAGCCTGAGTTCCAGCTTCCAGAATTCACATAAAAAAATAAAAAAACCAAAACCAAAACCAAAAACAAAAACAAAAAACACAAATTCAAGGCCAGCCTGGTCTACAGAGCAAGTTTCAGGACAGCTGGGGCTACAGGGAGACCCTGTCTTAAAAAAAACCACAAACCTCCCAAACCAAAACCAAACCAAAACAAACAAACAAACAAATAAACAAGAAACAGGTATCAAGGCAGGTGCCTCCAATTCCAGGACTGGAGAGGCAGAGAGAGGCAGATCTCCCAGGCTCTATAGTCAGCCAGTCTAGACAAATCAGCAAACTCCAGTAAGAGACTCTATCTCATAAAATAAGGTGGGGGAGGGAGGCTGGAAAGATGGCTCAGCAGTTAAGGGTGCTTACTCCTCTTCCAAAGGACCTGAGTTCAGTTCCCAGCACCCACTGTAATGATGTCCTCTCTGTATCCTCTGTTTTCTCCTCTGTGTCCATTTGGCTTCTGGTTGCACACACACACACACACACACACACACACACACACACTCACATCAATCCATGTCTCCTCCACTCCCTTCTCTCCTGCCTGGCTTCTTTTGGGTATAAAGTGTGTCATGATGGGCTGGAGAGATGGCTCAGCGGTTAAGAGCACTGACTGCTCTTACAGAGGACCAGGGTTCGATTCCCAGCACCCGCATGGTGGCTGAGAACCGTCTTAGGCCAGATGTTATGGCACATGCCTTTAATCCCAGCACTCAGGAGGCAGAGGCAGGCAGATCTCTGTTAGTTCAAGGCCAGCCTGGTCTACATAGCAAGCTCTAGGCCAGCTGGGACTAAAGGGAGACCCTGTCTCAAAAAGACCAAAAAAAAAAAAAAGTGTGTCATGTTTGTGCATGCATGTGGAACCCAGAGGCCAATCTTGGGTGTTTTCCTCAATCACTCTCACTTTATCATTCATCTATCTATCTATCTATCTATCTATCTATCTATCTATCTATCATCTTATTTCTATTTTATGTGTATGAGTATATTCCCTGTATATATGTAAGTGTTCCTGTATTGTTCAATGCCTGTGGAGGTCAGAAGAAGTCATTGGTCCCCTGGAACTGGAGCTAGGGACAGTTGTTAGCCACTGTGTGGGTGCTGGGCCAGTGCTCTTAACTGCTGAGCCATCTCTCCAGTCCCCTTATTTATTTTTTAAAGATTTATTTTTACTTTATTTATTTATTTATTTATTTATTGTGGTGTTTTGAGACAAAGTCTAGCAGTGCAGCCCCAGCTGGCCTGGAACTCGCTATGGAGATCAAGACCATGCCAGCCTGGCCTTGATCTCATAGTAATCCACCTGCCCCTGCCTCCTGAGTGCTGGGATCACCATGCTCAGAGTTTTATTTTTAGTTGTGTGTGTGTGTGTGTGTGTGTGTGTGTGTGTGTGTGTGGTGTGTGTGTACACAAGTGCAATGCCCACAGAGCCCAGAAAGGAGCATCAGATTTCTTGGAGCTGGAATTACAGGCACTTATGAGTCTCCTGACCTGATACACACATGTATAACATACAAAAGAAGCCAGTTCTGGGATTAAAGGCATGCACCACCATGCCATTCACCAGCTATGTTATGAGTGTCTGTCCCATATTTCCTCGGAGGAAAGAAGACCTGTTCCTGTGCATATGTGCATTTCAAAGTCTATGTGTGGCCCTTCCCCAGCTATGTGAGTGACCTTGAGCACATCATCCTGTCTGAGCCTTTGTTTCTTCACTGGGAAAAACATAAAGATCACCATGTGAAGCACCTGGAATTAATCCATACTTTTATCTACAGAGGCCCACGGCTGTCATTCCTGTGACAATGACTCAGTGAGATCCCAGTAAGAACTATATGATGCGGCAGCTGTCATCTTCCAGATCAGACCTTGGAAGTTTACCAATCTCTTTGGGAAACCTTAGGAGGTCACAGACCTGGGAGTTACTGGAATTGGGCCCAGGACCTGCAATCCTTTACATTACCTACTATGTTCCAATCCTGTGCCCCCTGACACAGCTAGCTAGTGAAGGAGAAATCCCTCAGCCTGCTTTGAAGATGAGAATCTGGTGGTTTGTTGACTTGCTGTGGCCACAGGGCTGTTGAGGGTCTGTCTAGTGCTGAACATCTGACCCCAGGATCTTTTTCCATTGTGGTATTCCAACCTCTGGGCTCCATGGTATCAGAAGTTTCTCCCAAGTCAGAGGCTCCATCTTGGTAATCTTCAGAAAAGAATCATTTTGAAATTCATCCCTAACCGGTACCACTCCTCGATCTGGGGTCTCCCTGTCCTGGCTCTTAACAGTTCATTGTGATACAACCAGAACTCCCCTCCAGAGGCTACTTGTCAACTTGAGACAATGGGTTATGTGTGCAAGTGGGAAGATCCAGTTTGAATTGGGGGCTAGTTCTCAGCTAGCTCCCCTCAGGGCACTGAGAGTCAGGGGATTTCTCTGACCCCACCCCAAGGAGGAGCAAACAACATGGCCTAAGTACGTGATGCTGGTGGGGCAACGGTGTGCAGTGGCTCAGAGTTGGGGGCCTGCGATTGGCTTTGGGAACTGACATCATTTGTTTTATAAAAGCAGGCTGTAGCAAGGATTAAATTTGAATCTCCCAGTACCATCATTATGGAATTCCCGCCCATCATTTTATTAATTATTGCGCACATACAGGCCAAGGCAGGCCTGCATTTCGATCGGGTGGCCAGTGGGTTGGAAAGAGGTCCCCATGTGGACCACCAATCTGGGTAGCTGGTATTGTGAATAGACATAGGCTGAAGATAAGCCAACAGCCATCAGCCTGGAAACTCCTGTCCAGGGTTCAGCAGTCTCTGGGCAAGTGAGAAGTCATGGCCAAGAGTGGAACACGTGTCTTATGGGTTCAGGCTAAGGGCCTGAGTTGGAAGTACCACCCAGGCCGGGCTACGGGAAATAGCTGGCTGGTATCTGTGCCAAGAGGCCAGATCCCTACAGCAGCTGCTGGCAGGTGCTGTGTCCCCATCCCCTCAGCAAGACCTCATGGTCCTTGTTCGGCACAAAAGAAAGCTTCCTACACCTGCACTTAACTGCTTTGAGAATATTCTAATGCACAGTCTCTACAAACCAGGACCTGTATTACCCATACCAGTGAACATCTAATTGCTATGGGAAACTAAGGCATGGGACCAGTCACGCACAGAGAAGGCATCAAGAGATCACGTGGAGAACTCAGGAAACCTTTATTAATGCCATCAGATTTGAGTGGTGTTTCCTCCCAAAGAACTTGAGTCCATAATTTAGTTTCTTCTGAGTTTTTATAGATCTGCCTGTGTTATTCTTTAACTGACACAGCATTGGTAGGATTAAGTTATGGCCTATGTTATTTTTGGCAAAAAAAGTGTTTACGTGCCTCAAGACCACCAAAGGAAACTCTTTCTGTAGCCATGTTTGCAGAGACAGACATTTAGGGCAGAGGTTAGGATATTCTTTCACAAGAGAGTTTATTGCAGGTGCAAGGCAGTTGCAAACAGATGTTCCACCAGACAACCACAACCTGGGTATTCATCTCTCAAGACAGCTTTGATTCCTTTTTTCAACCCAAATTGTAGTAAGAGTTTATAAAACCACCATAAAGTGATTACTATGTCCTAAAGTATAAAAATTAGTCATAAGACAATATTTAGAGACACGGAAAGGATGTCAAATGTGTTGGTGTATATTTTTTTCCCCATCATAATGAGAAAGTTGTCACCCAAGAATCCTTAACCCTGGATCCCTGTTAGAATCACTGGAGGCTTTTAAAGGTGTGTCATCCAGGGACTAGGGGGATGGCTCAGTCAGTAAAGCACTTGCCTTGCAAGTGGGAGGACCTGACCTGAATCCCCAGAACCCACCTAAGAACTCCCAGTGTGGTGGTGCACACTTGTAATCCCAGCACGCGTAAAGACGGAGATGGGGGGCTCTGCAGCCTACCTACCAGCCAGTCCAGTCTAATTTTTGAGCTTCAGTCTAATGAGAGATCCGGTCTCAAAGCAGGTGGACAGCCTCACTGAAGAACACTATCCAAGACTGTCCTCTGGCTTCCACACATGTGTGCACACATGTGCACCTCCTTTTTAAAAAAATTAATTAATTAATTTTTAAAATACATTTATTTTTATTTTTTAACAACTCTAGACCTGTGTCCCACCCATTCCCCCATCCCACCAGAGCTCATGCATTCTGCCAAACATGCCTTTCATCTCTTTCTCAGTCTTTCTCAATATTCTCCATGAGGAAGTTGACTGTTTTGAGCAGAAGTTCATCATTTCAGTCAGTTCTTCGATGCAGTCCTTTCTGTTGTTGTTGTTGTTGTTGTATCCAATATGCATCACTCCCAACTGCTTTGGACAAAAGCTCAGGGGGCCATACACAAGAAATACTTACGACTATGTAATTGGCACTAGCATCCACAGATGAGGGATACCATTCGTCGTTTGTTTTTCTGGGACTGTGTTACTTCACTCAGCATGATGTCCTCTAGCTCCAGCCATTTTCCTGCAAAGCTCGTGATGTCGTCTTTCTTTACTGCTGCATAGAACTCCATTGTGTAGATGTACCACATTTTCTCTATCCACTCATCAGTTGAGGGGCATTTAGGTTGGTTCCAGCTCCTTGCTATTGTGAAGAGAGCTGCAATAAACATGGCCGTGCATGTATCTCTGTGGTGGCGTAAGTCTTGAGGGTACATGCCCAGGAGTGGTATGGCTGGGTCGGGTGGCAAGTTCATTCCAAGTCTTCCAAGGGTTCTCCACACTGCTTTCCATAGTGGCTGTACGAGTTTACATTCCCACCAGCAGTGGATGAGTGTTCCCCTTTCCCCACAACCTCTCCAGCACTTGGTATCATTTGTTTTCTTGATCCTAGCCAGTCTTATTGGAGTAAGATGATATCTTAAAGTGGTTTTCATTTGCATTTCCTTAATGATTAGTGATGTTGAACACTTCTTGAGGTGTTTCTCAGACATCTCTAATTCCTCACTTGTGAAGTCTCTGTTCAGTTCTTTGCTCCATCTATTGAGTGGGTCATTTGTTTTCTTTTTTCTTTGTTTTTTGAGTAGTTTATATATTCTGGAAATCAATGCTTTGTCAGATGTATCTGCAGTGAAGGTTTCCTCCCACTCTGTGGGATTTCTCTTCACTTCCTTGATTGTTTCTTTTGATGTACAGAAGCTTTTGAGTTTGATGAGGTCCCATTTGTCAATTGTCGACCTTAATTCTTGTGCAGCTGCTGTCTGATTTAGGAAGTCTTTTCCTACGCCTATGTCTTGTAGTCTGCTGCCAACTTTTTCTTCTATCACCTTCAGAGTTTGGGGTTTCACGTTGAGGTCTTTAATCCATCTGGAGTTGACTTTTGTACAGGGTGAGAGGTAGGGGTTTAATTTCATTCTTCTACAAGTGGTGATCCAGTTTTGCCAACACCACTTGCTGAAGATGCTGTCTTTTCTCCATTGTGGTTTCTTGGCCCCCTTGTCAAATATGAGATGGCTGAAATTGTATGTGCTCAGATTTGGATCTTCGGTTTTGTTCCATTGGTCAACAGGTCTGTTTTTGTGCCAGTACCAGGCTGTTTTTATGACTATAGCCCTGTAGTATAGTTTAAAATCTGGTATAGAGATCCCTCCTGTGTAGCTCTTTTCACTCAGGATTGATTTGGCTATTCGGGGTCTTTTGTTTCTCCAAATGAATTTAAGAACTTTTGTTTCCAAGCCTGTGAAGAAACTCTTGGGGATTTTGATTGGGATTGCATTAAATCTATACAAGAGTTTTGGTAAAATGGACATTTTTACAATGTTAATTTTCCCAATCCATGAGCATGGGAGGTTTTTCCATCTTCTGAGGTCTTCTTCAATTTCTTTCTTTAAGGGTTTAAAATTTTTGTTGTAGAGGTCTTTGGTGTCTTTGGTTAGGTTTGTTCCTAGGTATCTTATTGTTTTTGAGGCTATTGTGAGTGGGAAGGTCTCTTTGAATTCTTTCTCCAGTTGCTTGTTCTTGGTGTAAAGAAAGGCCATTGATTTTCTAAGGTTAATTTTGTATCCTGCCACTTTGCTGAAGCTGTTAATTGTTTCTAGGAGTTTTCTGGTGGAGTTTTTAGCATCCCTTAAGTAAACAATCATATCATCAGCAAATAGGGATAGCTTGACTTCCCCTTTTCCAATTAGTACTCCTTTAATTTCCTTTTCTTGCCTTATTGCTCTAGCAAGTACATGTGCACCTTCTATACATACATGCATTTAAATTTATTTGTTTTTGTTTTATGTGTATTAGTGTTATGCCTGCATGTATGTGAGTGCACCTGTGTTGTGCAGTGCCTGTGGAGGTCAGAAAAGGACATTGGATACCCTGGAACTGGAGTTACAGATGATTGTTAGCCCCAGTGAGCGTGCTGGGACTCAAACCCAGGTCCTCTGCAAGAGCAATCAGTGCTTGTGACTATGGAACCATCTCTCCAGCCCCATCACATACATGTGTATTTAAAAACCTGTGCCGGCTGGAGAGATGGCTCAGTGGTTAAGAGCTCTGACTGCTCTTGCAGAGGTCCTGGGTTTGATTCCCAGCATCCACATGGCGGTTAAGAACTGTCTTTAAGCTGGGTGTGGTGGCGCATGCCTTTAATCCCACCACTCGGGAGGCAGAGGCAGGTAGATTTCTGTGAGTTCAAGGCCAGCCTGGTCTACAGAGTGAGTTCCAGGCCAGCTGGAACTAAAGGGAGACCCTGTCTCAAAACAAACAAACAAACAAACAAACAAAAAAACTGTACCATCCAGATTGACTCCCTCCTATGACCCTAGACTCTAGCAGGAGTGGGGTGTGGAAGAGAGACGTGGATTACCAGAATCAAGTTTTCCTTTTTTGTGGTATTAAGGGATTGAACCTAGGACTTCATTCATGCTGTACAAGTGTTCTAGCACCAGAGCTATGTCTCCTGCCCTTCAAATTTTATTTTAAAATTCCTTACATGGTTCTACTATTCTCCCAGAGCTGAGAGCTTCTGAACTACTCGAAATCTGGCCCCTTCCATGTTCCAGAAAGGGAAACAGAGGTGCACGCAGGACAGTGTGTTTTCTGAACTCAGGGGTTCATCCGTGGCTTTTCTGCCTTTAAACTCCCTATGTGCTTTCTGAAGACGTTCTGTAAGTAGCTGCAAACAGCGCTGGTGAATGAAAGGGGAGGAGGCAGGAAGACAATGAGTCTCCTGTGCTTATGGTCCCTGATGAAGACAGGCCAGTTTGTCGTTTGTGTGTGTGTGTATATGTGAGTGTGTGTGTGTGTGTGAGTGTGTGTGTACAGATGCACATGCACATGCATTATCAATCTTGTGGGTTTCCCCCACTTTTATTTCTATTTATTTATTTACCTACTTATTTCTTTTCTTTTTATTTTATTTTATTTTTATTTATGTGTATGAATGTACTGTCTGCATGTAGGTTTGTGCACCTGTGTCGTGCAATGCTGCGGAGGTAAGAAGAGGGTGTTGGATTCCCCTGGAACTGGAGTTAAAGACAGTTCTCAGCCACCATGTGGGTGCTGGGGATTGAACCTGGGTCCTCTGCAAGAGCGGTTGGCGCTCTTAACCTCTAGGCCATCTCTCCAGCCCCTACTTATTTATTTTCTTTTTTAAAAATTTTTTTTTAATTTATTTTCGGTATGTGTATCAATGTACTGTCTGCATGCAGGTTTGTGCAGGTTTGTGCACCCGTGTCGTGCAATGCCGCGGAGGTCAGAAGAGGGTCTCGGATTCCCCTGGAACTGGAGTTCTCCTGGAATTGGAGTTTCAGATGGCTCTCGGCCGCCATGTGGGTGCTGGGGATTGAACCCGGGTCCTCTGTAAGAGCGGTCGGCGCTCTTAACCGCTAGGCCATCTCTCCAGCCCCTATTTATTTTCTATGTGTATGTTTTGTGTGCATGTACACAAGAGCACCAAGTGTGTGCAGTGCCTGAAGAGGCCAGAAGAGGGAGTCAGATCCCCTGACACTGAAGTTACAGAAGATTATTAGCTGCTGTGGAGCTACAAGGAATGGAACCTAAGGCCTCCCTCTGGAAGAGCAGCAAGTGCTTTAACTCCTGAGCTATCTCTCAAGCCCCTCCCTCTTGTTGTCTCTTACAGGCCTAGAACTTAACTGAGCTGAGCTAGCTGGCCAATGAGCCTCAGAGATCTGCCTGTCGCTGCCTCCCCAGCACTAGAGTTACAGGCACACACTATGGCTTTTAAAGAGTAGATTTTGGGCATCAAACTCAGGTTCTTGCCATTGTGTGGCAAGCACTTTATTGACTGAGCTAGCTCCCCAACCCAGATATTTGTCTTTGAACCATGTGAGCCACTTTGGTAAAGCTGTTGGACTAGGAGGGGAAAGCTGAACCAAGAACTACCAAGGAAATGACCCGACATAGGCCCTGAAAATCAGGATATGGAGAGACTGAGCCAATGAGCTGTGGGGAGCTGGGCAGCGAGGCTGAGGAGGCCTGAGGATGGAGGAAAGAAATTTGGGGTCAAGTGCCAGCTGCTGTGGGGAAAGGGAACTGGGGTGATGGATGCTGAACCCTCACATGGTAGAAGGCAGAGGGCAAGAGGTGTTCTTGTCAACTTTAAGCTCTGTGTGTGTGTGTGTGTGTGTGTGTGTGTGTATGTGTGTTTGTGTGTGCAGACCAGCAGTCGACCTTGAGTGTTGTTCCTTATGAGTTGCTCACCTTTTAAAATTTATTTTCATTTATTTATGTATATACACATACAGAGGCTTGAAGAAGGATTCAGATCTAAAATTGATTGCGTGCTGCCTTAGGTGGGTGCTGGGAACCCAACTCTGGTCCTCTGTAAGAGCAGAAATGGCTCTTAATCACTGAGCTATTTCTCCAGCCTCCACCTTGACTTTTGAGGCCTGAGGATCACTTATTCACCTAAGTAGGCAGCAAGCCTCGGGGTGTATGTGGGAGGGGGGTGGTCCTCCCTGTCTCTTCTTCCCCAGCAGTGGGATCGAAAGTATGTGTCATCCTTGGCTTTTTACATGGATTCTGGGGATTGAGCATGGGTCATCATGCTTGCATGGCAAGTACTTTACAGTCTGAGCTACCTTCCCAGCCCCAACTCTGAGTCCTTTATGAAGAGTGCTAGTGGCAGTCCTGAGCACCCTCTTGACTAGTTCCTCTTCCACAGGCTATAGCATACAGCGACACAGGCAATGACCTAGGTCCTGGTAGGTCTCAGTTCCCCTCAGATGACTTCCTGGGGCCTTGGATACTCAAAGAACCAAATACACTGCACACAGAACTGAATGCACTCAGCCCACAACAGGTCCCCCTGTCATTGAAACTGCTCAGGCTAGGGGTGGATGTTTACCTATTGCAGATGGGGTCAAGTTGGTCTCAAAGGCCTCACTCAGCCACATGATCTTGAATTTCCACAGTGGGTGGGGAGGGGGTATTTTAAGATTGTTTTTGCTCCGTCTTGGCCTTCAGTGCCCCATGCTTGACACTTGGCAAGGAAGCTTGTACCTCTGGGGACAGCTGTGGAGCAGCTCAGCAAACAAAGGTACCAGAAAGTTCCCGCTATCCCCTCCCCACCTTGGCATATGGACATCCCACAGAGGGCGAGTGGCAGGGGTCGGAACAATGGGAGCCCGTGAGTCACAAGGCAAAGCAGGATGGGGTTTCTCTAGCAAGGCTCGTTCTTGCTGGAGTCCCAAGGAGCTGACGCAAGTGGCTGATAGGCAGTGGCAGCTGGAATGACGGCTAGTCCTGGGCTGTCACTTGTCTTGTCCTGGATACCCGGGGCTTTCTTTTTTATCTCTTAAGTCAGCGTTTATTTTTAGCAAAGTGATAGACAGATATAAACATTTTCAGAAAGCCTAATTATACTACGCAGATTACAATGGAAAACATCAGGGGCCGTCTCACCTTTCCCAGAGGGCTTTTCCTTTAGACTTTCAAGGTCTATCTTCCCTTTTGCCTCTTTCTTTCCTAAGCAATATCTAGCTCCTTAAAAAGTTTCCCACAATGATTTTTGTTAGCCTCCTTTAGTTAGTGTAGATTTTCTTCCTAGGATGAGGGTCAGGGACGCAGCTCTGTGACAGAATCCTCGCCTAGCAGGTGTGAAGCCCTGGATTCGTTTCATTCACCAACATCAAGACAACATTGGGGGCTGGAGAGATGGCTCAGCGGTTAAGAGCACTGGCTGCTCTTGCGCAGGACCGGGGTTTGATTCCCAGTATCTACATGGTGACTAAGGACCATCTGTAACTCCAGTTCCGGGGGATCTGATACCCTCTTCCGACCTCTGAGGGCATCGCATGACATGAGTACACTTACATACATGCAGGCCACATACTCATACAATAGGTTTCACAAACCCCCCAGAGGTGCTTGCTGCCAACCCTGACAACCTGAGTTCGACTCCTGAGATTCACATGGTGGAAAGAGAGAACCAGGCCCTGAAAGTTGCTCTCTGACCTTCACATACATGCTATGGCATGTGCACGCCATCCCACAGCACACACAAATAAGTAACACTGATAAAATTACAGACAAAATAAAATAAGAACAAAAACAATGCACCTTCCCCCTAGAAACAGTGGCACTCTACCACTGAATTTCTTCCTTCTTCCAGTATAGGAAGACTTTAATTTATGTTTAGATAACAATTCAGTGGTTATGTTATTGTGAATATGCAAATGTTACCTAAGAAACTTAGGTTACACTTTCTTTCTACCAGGACAT
>VZQC01013826.1:576929-664919 GCA_009823505.1 Rhizomys pruinosus
CTGAAGATTGAACCCAGGCCTTCAGGCATACTAGGTAAGCACTCTATCAACTGAGCCATATCCCTAGTACTTCTCTAACCTCTTTTAAGCCCCCCAAATTTTACTGATTACCCCAAGTTATAGTGTTGCCTCTCTGATATTCAGGTTGACATTTACTCCCCATCATGAGATATTAAAGAACTGAGGTCAAATGGAGCCTGTAAGAGAGGACCAGGGCTCTACTCCTGTGGATGTGTTAATCCATTCATGTGTTAATGGGCTCATGGGTTAGCTTACAACAGGGTCAGTTATGAAAGCCAGTGACATTGGTTTCTTGTATGCACACATGCAGGCTCCCTGTTTCTCATCCTGTGACACCCTCACTATCTTGGGACCCTGCCAGCAAAAAGGCCATCACCATATGTGTGTCCTTGACCTTGAGCCAGAATCTTAATGCAAAACACACCTTTTTTCTTTATAATGTACCTAGTCTATAGTATTATCTGACTAGCAACAGCAGAAAGACTAAAACACCATGCTATGGTTTGAACATGCAAGGCCTCCACAGGCTCCTGGGTTGAAGGCTTGGTTTCCAGATGAAGGCCCTAGTTTGGGACAGGGGGCCTTATTGGAGGAAGCAGGGCACTAGGAGCATAGCTGTGAAGGATAGAGCAAGTCCCCGGGTTCCTCCTTTGTCTTTCTCTGCTTCCTGGCCTCCACGAGGTGAGCAGCTCTGCTCCACTGAAGCCTTCTACTATTATGCCTCACCCCATAGGCCTTGAAACAGTGGAAAACAAGCTGACCATGGACCCCAACCTCTGAAGCTATGAGCTCAAATAAATCCTTTAAATTGTTTCTGTCAGCAGGGCATGGGGGCACACATCTGTAATCCCAGCACTGAGGAGACAGAAGCAGACAGACCTCTGTGAGTTCGATGCCAGCCTGGTCTACATAGGAAGTAGTTCCAGGACACTCAGGGCTACAGAGTGAGAGCCTGTCTCAAAGCCAAAAAAAATGACCTCCCAAATAAATAAAAGCAAAACAAAATAATCAAATAAATAAACAAAACCAAATTGTTTCTCTAAGGCTTAGTGTGGTGGCACACATCTGTGATCCCAGCATTCAAGAAGCTGAGGCAGGAATGAATACCAGAGCAGCAGAGTTTATGTAGTTAGAACCTGCCTGGAAAATCTGAAGAGGCCTGATGAGATGGCTCAGTGATAGAAGTTGCCTTCTGACATGTACATGTGCGCTATGGCACACATGTACACACACACACCACACCACACCACACACACATACCACACACACACCATACCACACTACACACACACACACACACACACCACACACACACACCACACCACACACACCACACCACACACACCACACCACACACACACACACCACACACACACACACACACACACACACGCACACACCACACCACACACACACACACCACACCACACACACCACACCACGCACACATAAATAAATGTAATAAAAATGTTTTTGAAAATGAGAGAGAGAGAGAGAGAGAGAGAGAGAGAGAGAGAGAGGGAGAGAGAGGCTTTTGGTCCAGGGATGTAGCTCAGTGGTAGAGTGCCTGCCTAGTGCCTGCCTAACTTGTAAATCTTTGGGCTCGTTCCCAGCACCTCATAAAAAAGAAATAGTTTCCTTCAGGCGTTGGTCATGACAAGTCCAACACACACCCTACAACCTCATTCTTCCTCGAAGCTTATCCCTTGTTTATTGTCTTAGGGGAGTTTTAGGAGAGAGCAGAGACAGAAGCAGACACTCCTCTAAGCTTCCTCTTCAGTCTCTGGAGATGACAGGAAACTTAGAGAGACACTGAGGAGGTCCCACACCCACCGTCCTCTCTCACTGAGAAAGTAGCGAGCCAGGAGATGCAGCTTCTCCGGAGGAGGCTGGCACGCTCACTCCTTTTTAAGAAGTTACTCTTAGAAGCTACATTCCGGGGCCTGGCTGCTGAAGGGTGGTAAAGCCAGAGCCTCAGTTTTGAGTTCTGAGATGGGTCCTCTCCCCAAGCTAGCCAGCAACACCTATCATCTCCAGGTGGCAGTACAGTCCTGGGGGGCTAACTACCTAATTGCTGTCCCCCCAGGCCTCTCTCATCATCCATCCTTCACTTTGTCCTTTAATAAATCAGGACTCTCTTTCTTTCTTTCTTTCTTTCTTTCTTTCTTTCTTTCTTTCTTTCTTTCTTTCTTTCTCTCTCTCTCTCTCTTTCTTTCTTTTTGGCTTTTTGAGACAGGGTCTCCCTATAGCCCCAGCTAGCCTGGAACTAGCTCTGTAGACCAGGCTAGCCTTGAACTCACAGAGATCCTCCTGCCTCTGCTTCCCAAGTGCTGGGATTAAAGGCATACACCACCACGCCTGGCTTAAAGATGGTTCTTAGCTGCCATGTGGGTGCTGGGACTCAAACCCAGGTCTTCTGCAAGAGTAAACAAGGCTCTTAATCACTGAGCCATCTCTCCAGCCCCAAATCAGGACCTTTTCAACTCACACCAGTGGGTTCCTAGCTGGGTACCTCCTACACCTCCAGGAGCCATCTGCGACTTTGTGGCTAAGGTAGGCCCTTCTGTCGCCTGGTAAGTAGAGGCTAGGGATGTGCTGAGCGTCCTAGAGGGCCCAGAACAGAATTCCCAGCCCCAGATGTCAATAAAGAAGCTGAGAAACACTGTTCTCCCATTATACCTGCTTCATAGACACCCTGATTCTCCTCAGAGAAAGCAGGCCTGGAGAGGAAGAGGGCCGCAGCCGGCAGCAGGGCTGGGTGAGCAGCCCAGACAGTGGGTGGCGACGGCCTCCTGGAATGGCTGCTGTTGGTTTTGGACTTTGTAGGATCAGACAGTCTGGTAGGAAAGAGCTCCTAAGCCACTTTGGCTGCTGCCAGCTTGTTCACCTGACTGGCAGACCATCCTGGCCTTGATTCAGGGAAAGACCACACAGCCTGCTGGACACCCACCCCACACTGGCCTCTCTCTGATGTGAGCAGGAATTTTGGGAGAGGTGAGCTCCACAGTGTGAGCAGCCAACCTTCCAGGAAGCCTTCCAGAGCCCCGCGTGTGGTACAAGTGAGTTGAGGCCGATTCCAGGCTCACCTTCCATCTTTGCAACCCTCACTATCAAAGCCTCTGTAGGCTGAGTCTACTTTTTGAGGCCGGGAGGACAGGAGCCTGTCTCTGAAGGATTTAATGACAGAAGGCAGAGCAACTCAAAGCCAAGGGAGGGATTGTGGAGAAACCTGACTCCAACTCTGCCTCCCGACCTTGGATCACCCTACCTGGCAGACTATTAGTTGCTCCCACAGTATCCAAGCTCCACCCCCTTTTTTGTCTCACTTTTTGAGACAGGGTCTCCCTGTAGCTTCAGCTGTCCTGAAACTCACTACGTCGACCAGGCTGTCCTTGAACTAACAGAGGTCCACCTGCCTCTGCTTCCCGAGGGCCGGGATTAAAGGCATGGAGCACCACCACGCTTGGCTCCAAGCTCGCCCTTTCATTAAAATACTGCCGATGGGACGCAGGGCCTTATGCATGTTAGGCAAGCAACTCTACCACTGACCTCTAACTCAAGCCCCTCAATCTTTTCTTACATAGTAGACCACATGATTCCATTTTGACCAATGAGATAGGAACAGTGACACGTGCATGCACTATCTAGATCATGTTTTTAGAAGGAAAGGGGCACCCATGTGATGCCCAGGAGCATGGGCAATCATCTTGATTTAGAATAAATGGAAGCTATGGAGGTGAAGAAGTAGCTCAGCACTCAAGAGCATGGGCTACTCTTACAGAGGACCTGGGTTCAGTTTCCATCTGTCCACAACTCTAGCTCCAGGTACTGCATGCATGTGATGTACTTACATACACATACAAAATTTTTAAAAATTAAAAATGAAATGGAAGCTGTGTGTTGTGGCATCAGCCTGGCTCGCCACCACTATGCACTGTCTTGTGGTGAACCAACTACCCTCTGTTACAAGAGAGTGGAGTGAAGACGCTTTCTTCCACAAGCTTCTTTTTATTGCTATGATAAAAGTAACAAGAAATGAAGGGTTTGTCTTGGCTTGAGGGAATATGGTCCATCAGGACTAGAAAGCATAGGGGCAGGAATGCGAGGCAGCTGCTCGGTCACATTGCGTTCACAGCAGGGAAGCAGAGGAGAGGAGGCTGCTGCTCAGCTCACTTTCTCCTTTCTATTTGGTCCAGCACCCCAGCCTGCTGGATGGTGCTGCTCTCATTCAGTCTTGGTCTTCCTTCTTCAGTTAAACCTCTCTGGAAACGCCCTCACAGACAGCCCAGAGGTGCGTCTCCTAGGTGATCCCAAATCCAACCAACTTGATAATAAAGCGAGATTCTCATACACTGTATTTGGGGATCTCTTTCTAATAGCATCCTAACTTGTATCCTAAACTAAAGCAACCCCTTGGTGAAGCCTGTGGAACCCACTGTAAGCCCGAGCAAAGTAAGCCTTAATTCCTGCTGTACTCAACACTTTTCAGATGAGAAAATGCAAAGTTCACAGTAGCATTCACGATGGGACTGAGGCTGGGAGACAGCTTCACTCCTCTGGTCTGGATAAAGCCCAAGGTTCCCTTCATGTCGGATGTTCTAGGATTCCCTGAGACCCATCATTCAAGGGCTATGCCAGGCATCAGGGAACTCTGACTTGCTGGAGACTTACAGTTGTCTTGCCACATGCACGGCTCCTGCCTTCTGTCTCGTGGCCTCACTGGCATTTGAGTTCCACAAACGAGTCATGCTCAGTGCTACCTCAGAGTCTCTGCATTTGCTGGTTTTGTGGATTAGATCTTTCTCCCCCTCTTGACCAAAGTGACCTCTTCATGGTGCAGCTATGGCGTCGCTTCTTCAGGAAAGCCTTCCTGACAGTCTCATCATCCTGAAAGCCCATGAGAGCCGGGGCTGCGTCTGACTTCACTTGTTATGTGTCCAGTGCCTAGCATGGTACTATAATCATTGGTGAGATGAGCGAATGACCCTGCCTGGAACAGGGATGGACTCTACATTGAACTTGGGAGTTCCCTGGGCTGATCGCCCAAGGTGGTTCCACACTTAAGAGCAGAGTGCCCTAAGTACCTCAGAAGCATTCAGATGCATGTGAGTAACCAACCAGATTGTTCAATAGATCAAAATGGCTAGAAGGGGCCCTGAAGAGACGGCTCAGTGGTTAAGAGCACGGTCTATGTTTGGATCCTAGCACCCACATTACACAGCTAACAACTGCCTGTATCTCCAGCTCCAGGGGAATCAAACACCCTCCTCTGGCCTGTGCAGTCACTGCACACATGGGGCACACATACAGGAAAAGCACTCACACATAAAATAAAACTAAGTAAATCCACTCTCTGCTTCCTGTTCTATGAGATATCCGTAGGGAACCAGCCCCAGCTGCACACTTCTGCACTGTTGAGATGCCTGCCGCAGAGCCTTCTGCCATGATGGATTACAATTGTAATCCCTCAAACTGTGAGCCAACTAGGAACTTCCTCCCTTAAATTAAGCTGCTATTGTCAGGTATCTGGTCACAGCAGCAAGAAAATCAACTGAGATATCCATGAATCACACTTTCAAGATATATTTACTTATTTGTGTGTGTGTGTGTGTGTGTGTGTGTGTGTGTGCACCCAGCCGTCTTTGTGCTGATGTCACACTATGCCGTGAGTCTCTCTGGGCCTCCTGCTCTGGTGTAGGCTTCTAGAACTGGAAGGAGAATATAAGAAAAGTCCTGAGGCACCAGCAACCCTGTCCCTCCTTCCTCTCTCTCACTTCTCCTCTAATAATTAAACATCTAGCCTGCCCAACAGACAGGCAGAGTAGCCCTAGGGCATGCACACCTCCTCCTGTTCCCTAGGGCTCAGGACTGGCCAGACCTGGACAGGAAGTCTGGCAACACCATAATCTAGGTAGGCGTGGGAAAGGCCGCCCGGCCTGAGAGTCTGACTCCCACTCCAGCCTGTGGACAGAGCAGGGCAGAGCCGAGGTTACCTTTGTCACAGCATAGCTAGAATGCGGCTCGTCCACACACCGCCCGGCTCGTCCACACACCGCCCGGCTCGTCCACACACTGCCCTACTGGTGCCACTGGGAGCATCACAGTGCCAGTCCAGAGCAAAGTCAAATCCCAGGAGGACAGTGGGGCTTCTCCCCAGCTCCGGCGCCCTGTCCTTTTCCTTGCCTGTGACAAAATAGAGACGCGGTCCAGCAGCCCCACAACCCATGTCCCATGGGCTGAAACCAACCAAGCCAGGGCACCTCATTAAGAGTGAACTCCAGAAGAGTAACCTCCATGCCGTGAGCACAGACACTTGCCCCTCACGGGGGACAGCTCTTCCTGCCTCTCTGAGTTTCTATGGTTACATATGTCAGAGTCTTCATCCCTCCACCTGCAGAGCAGACTACAGGGAAGAGAGGTGGTCTTAGGTAGAAAAGACTTAGAGGGGGTGACCACCCAGTGTGCCTGCACCCCATTCTGGAGTTCCCCCTTTCTACCTGTCACTGGACAGGGCGAGTTCCAGGGCACAGACTCTGATCTCCGTGGTTATAAATGGGTGTCTCATGTCCCATGATAGAAAGTGACTAGGGTTGTGCAAGCCCAAATGTTATTGGGCTGGATTCCCATTCCCTTGTAATTATACCCTTGGTCCTTCCCTGAACAGAGATCTAGCCAGGGCATTAGGCACACTCCTGGAGGATACCCAGCCTCGTACCCTCTCTGTGGGGTAGTGTGGTGTAACAGGGTGTTTTCATTCTCTAACCCTGGCCTCCTCATGAAAGCGTAGACATCTGAGTGATCTGTCCCTGTTCTCCCGTGTCACCTGTCCCTCCAAATGTTTCCAGCCTTCCGTGCCCTTTGGCCTTCAGGTAAGCCTGTGAGTCTGGAAGGAAACGGCTGCAGCGGGCAGAGCTCTCACACCATCTCTGTTACCAAGGACTCGAGGATGAACCCACAAATGAGGGCTGTTGCTTTCTGATCCTCAGAGGGCACATTGGGGTTCAAAGAGTGACTTTGACTTCAGGTGAGTTCTGGAGACTCACCCTTAGCAGCATGACCTCAAGGCCTTTCCTGACTGACTCATCACCCAGTCAGGGCCTCCAAAGTTATTGCAACTGGGACTGTCTGTGCTCTTTGGCACTAACTGAGATGTGCTCTGGAATGCATTTGAGACTTCCTTCTAGCCAGGTGTAGTGACATTCACTTGTAATCCCAGCACTCAGGAGGCTGAGGCAGGAGGATTCAAGTTCAAGGTTATCAGCCTGGGCAAGAATCTGTTTCAAAACACAAAATTAAAAAGGGGTGTGGGGATATATAGCTTAGAGTGTGAGGCCCTGGGTTCAAACCCCAGTACCACAAAAGAAAAGGAAAGGAAGGAAGGGGGGAGGGAGGGAGGGGGAAGGAGGGAAGAAGAAAGGCAAGCTTCCTTCTGTGCTTCTACCTGAGGGTCTGTAGTTGTTGCTGTGTTTCTTTAAGTGCATATGCACAAGAGGAAAACACAGGTGGATGGGGACAGAATGGCAAGGGCAGTGACAGGGACACAGCAGGACATCCTATAGAGACCCTTGGAAGTGGGCGGTGACAGGGACACAGCAGGACATCCTATAGAGACCCTTGGAAGTGGGGTACCCTCCCCACTCCCAACTGTCTGTCTTGCCCTCCACACTGGGGCTCCCTGAGGACATGCCATGTCTCCCTCAGACTGGGGCTTCCCCCAAATCTGATCCACCTGGGAATAAGGTATACCTAAGCCATAAACACTTTGACTACATGTATTCATGAGGATGTGATGAGCCCATTCCCCCAGGTTTTCTGTAGCTTCTGTGGAAATGCCTGGGGAATAGGGCTGTGTTTCTGAGTTGGAGTTTAAGGAGGTCTATCCAGCTCAGGACTCCTTGTTAATAGATGTGCCTTAGATGGACTTGAAGTTCTGGGACTCCCCCTACGCACACTCTGCCACTGACTCCTGCCCCTCCCCTTTTCCCTTGTCCGTGGTGATGGGGGAGGGGTGAGGTCTGTGGCTCTAGCAGTCATCGGGCATCCTCCCTAGCTCTTCAGATAGCAGTGAACTTGATTAATGGGTGTGAGTGCTTCCCTGGGGGCACCTGTGCTGAGCTTGGCACAGCAGGAGTTTCAGCTTCTTCAGTCCTGCCTGGCCAGCCATGTTACCCTCCTGCTGAGGAGGATGTCTGTTCTGTCTGTTGGGGGGGGGGGGCAGGAGTGACCCAGGAGCCCAGACAGGAAGGGAAGAAAGGCTAAGAGAAAATGAAAGGCACTGAAGGCAAACCTTGGGGAGGGGCCACAAAGGTGCAACAGCCACAGGATTCGATGAGATAAAGTGTGGTTTTCACTGTGTCTTAGCACTTTTGCATTGCCACAGAACAGGACTCCCTCTGGAGGGAAGTTTCTGTTTGCTTTGTTTATGCTTACACACCATGCGTCTAGAAGCCAGGTACATCACAGGTATCTGAGTCATATTCCCTGAATGAGTGGCAATTCTCAACTGGAATAGTTTCATGTACTTTGGAACCCTTCGGCTCTCTCTCTCTCTCTCTCTCTCTCTCTCTCTCTCTCTCTCTCTCTCCACACATATGTGTGTACATGTGTATGTGTATGTGGAAGCCAGAGGACAGTGTCAGCTGTCATTCTTCAGGCACTGTCCACCTTCTTGGTGACCCAGGATCTTCTACTGGCCTGGAACTCATGAAGTAGCCTAGGCTGCTGGTCAGTGAGTCCCAGGGAGCTGTCTGCCTCTACCTTCCCAGGGCTGGGTACCAACCTCCTCATTCCTCTGCAGCCCACTTTGCTCCCCAGGTTCCCAGTGGCCCCCCTGGAGCCCAGCGTGGGCAGCCCTGCAGGGCCTGTTTTCTCCAGATTCAGATTCGAAGCTCCCAGGAAGGGACAAAGGTAGATAAAGAGCAGAGCAGACACTTTGCAAGCAAGATGGTCAGGAATCAGCAGAGGGGGTTCTCCAGAATGGGTGAGGGTTCCAGTGATTTTGAGTTGGGGCTGAATGTGGGTGTTTGGGGGACCTGGAAGGGACAATTTCTCCTGCATCAAGCCTAGTCCAGGAAACCTAGGGAAGATCGCACTGAGTTGAAGTCTCCTGCCAAAGGCTGAGGAGCCACTTCATGGAGGAAGGGGTCTGGGAAGGGCGCTCCTAGGAGTTTTCCAGGGAAGCAGCACCTTCTCTCTCACCCTCTTAGACCTCAAGCCAGACAGCGGCAGATCTTTATGGGTCACCACTGCCCCCTTGTGGTCATTCCAACAACAAAGCGGCCTTTTCCTGTCCCTCTGAGCTGTTCCAAGTGCCTGGTGAGATGTAGACCTTTCCCGAAGCGGCTCACATCTCCCCTCAGGCCTCCCAGAACAGGCGCCACCAGATACCAGGCATGCACTGTGGTATGTCCAGTTCCCACGGGGAGTCCGAGAGCACAGGGCTTGAACAGATCGTCTCCAGCAAGCTGTGTGGCTGTTCTGGCTATGTTGGGTAACCTCTCTGAGCCTCCCTATCTAGAGGTCCCACCAGCTTCTCCATGAGCTGTTGGGAGGGAGAAGCTCTCTTTGCATAAAGCCCTGCAGCAGTATACACACCCAAGGGACAGAATGCCACAGGGCTGGAAGGCTGCATCTGAGCTGAGGAGTAGAAAGGGGAGCAGGGAGGTACTTCCTCCCTGAGATTCTGCTAGCTCCTTCTTCCTCTAACTCTGTCACCCGAGTTCACGCTCTTCCTTGCCATGGTGGCATAAATCGAGCTGCTAGGATCCCACCTCTCAGTGGGTGTCGTGGGTCCCTGTGGATCCTGCCAGGTCCTTGCTTAGCCATGCTGCCTTTTTTTTTTTTTTTTTTCCATCTTATGTGTATGTGTGTTTTTGCCTGCACTCTATATGTACAGTACCTGTAGAGGCCAGAAGAGGGTGTCGGATCCCCTGGAACTGGAGTTACCAATGACAGTTGTGGTGTAGGTGCTGGGAACTGAACCTGGTTCCTCTGCAAGAGCAGTCAGTGTTCTTAACCACTGAGCCATCTCTCCGGCCCTGGGCTCCCCCTTTTGCATCTTGCTGTGTAGACCCTTATTTCCCCCCTGGAATGGTTGCTGGCTTCCCTCTGCCTGCAGACCTAGGTCCAAATGCTTACATTATCAGGTCCCTTCAGTCTGGCTGTCCCCTACCTGTCCCAGCTTATCTCTCCTTCCATTTTCATGACATCGCCTCTCCTGTCACGCTGGAGGACACACTATCTGCTCTCCCTCCCGTGACCAGGCACTCATTTCCCTCCTCTCTGTGCCCACCCCACCTCCCCTCTGACTAGTCACATCAGCTCACCTGGGTAGTTCATGTCGCTTACTGAACATTTTACCATGGACACCCTGGCTGTTGTAGGCACACATCCCATGCCCTGCAGAATAGAACATGATCACAAGTAGCTGAAGTATGAGGTACTTGAGGCCAAATGCCAGGTCATGATGCCCTGGGAATTCAGAGAAGACTAATCCTGGAGAGAGATTCAGAGAAAGCTTCTTTTACAACTAAGTCCAATGTTTCTGTGGGGTCGGTCTTAATTCCCAAGAACAGTGTATGTGTGGAATCTCTCCCCCTTTCTCTTGGTGTGGGGGTTCTAGTTTGCTTTTTGCTGCTGTAATAAAATATTGACCAAAACCAACTTGGGGAGGAAAGGGTTTATTTCAGTTAAAACTCTCAGGTTATAGTCCATCACTGAGGGAGTTCGGGCAGGAACTCAAGGCCAGAGCCTGGAGGCAGGAACTGAAGCGGAGACTATGGAGGAACGCTTACTGGCCTGCTTCCCCTGGTTGGCTCAGCTGCCTTTCTTATGCAGTCCAGGCCCACCTGCCTAGGAATGGCCCCACCCACAGTGGGCTGGGCCCTCCTCCACCAATTAGCAGTTAAAAAATGCCTCACAGACCTGGGACCGGCCAGTCTGGACTGGGAAACTCTGCAGTTGAGGTTCTCTCTTCCCTGACTCTAGGTCTGTGTCAAGTTGAAGTCAACTATGAGAATCCTGGAGATCTACCTATAGATTATGACCTGCTTGGTGACTAGTGATACTTCCCCATCTAGCTTACTAATATATATATATATATATATATGACTCCAACATCCCAGAGTTCAAGAGACCTGGGGGACATTCTAGCAGAGCCTACCTAGTTTTTAGGAAATTCAAGGGAAAGATATACAGGTGTTCACTACCTGTCTCTAAAGGAAAAAGGAGTTGAAAGACTTATAGGAACAGCCAGGTGGGGCTGGAAAGATAGCCTAGTGGTTAAGAGTGCCGACTGCTCTTGCAGAGGACCTGGGTTCGATCCCCAGCACCCACATGGTGGCTGAGAACCGTCTGTAACTCCAATTCCAGGAGAACTCCAGTTCCAGGGGAATCAGAGACCCTCTTCTGACCTCCAAGGCATTGCACAACACGGGTGCACAAACTTGCATGCAGACAGTACATTCATACACATAGAAAATAAATAAATTTAAAAAAAAGGAATAGCCAGGCATGGTGGCACATGCTTTTAATCCCAGCACTTGGGAGGCAGAGACAGGTGGATCTCTGTGAGTTCAAGGCCAGCCTGGTCTACAGAGTGAGCTCCAGGCCAGTTGGGTCTAAAGGGAGACCCTGTCTCAAAAAAAAAAATTAGAGGAATAAAAACCTCTGATGAAAATTCATTGCTCCAGGAAGGAAAAGATGGATGCAAAGGAATCCAAGGCAACATATTTGTTTTCTTACTCAGAACCCAGACCAGCAGGTGTTGGGCCCTCTGTATTTATACCCAAGTTATCAAAAAACATTGAATGGGAAGTTAATTATTGGAGATCAGAGGACAGCTTTCAGGAGCTGGTTCTCTCCTTCCACTATGTGGGTGGTGATGGAACTAGGATCTTCAGGACTGGTGGCACCTGTATTGGAAGAGCCATTTCTGCTTCCCTGTTCTTAACACAGGCCCTGCCCCCCAAATCCCCCCAACCAAGAGTGCAGAGAAAATTCAGACTTCACTTGCAGATGAGTGACCATCCGTCCTTCCAAAGGTTTATGGGGGTAAAGGGAAGATTTTTAGAGCCTCCTGGACAGATTGATTTATCCAGGTTAGCTGAAAGGAAAGGAATCAGGCTATTTGAGATAAAGACTTAAAAACAACAACAACAACACCCCCTGTTATTTGTCTCCAGATCAGGTAGGGGCCTGGACTCTGCTTGAGAAGCCCATGAATGATTTAGCTGGGTTTTCTGTCTGGGGACAGCGCCTCCTTTATCTCTGTGATTGCTTCTGTATGTGGCCTGCGCGGACTTCCCTGGCTCCTCTGATAGATATAATTGCCTGCCCTTGTCTGTAGCTCCAACTAGTGTGAGGCGGGCTCACTTTCTGCTTTCCTCTGGAATACAGTGCTTTCCTTTCCTACACCAGACCTAGCGACTCTTTTCTTTTTTTAGGGGGTCCCCTCACTTTGTTTTTTTTTTCACAACATTTCCTATTTGAACCCCCTGAGGATGTTGGCTATTGCTCTTTTTCTCCCTTTCATCTCCTTGTGTAGATGTTTCCCCTCTTCCCATAGTGGGCCGGGCATAGCTTTCTATAGAGGGCTAGATGGGGGTCAAAAAAAGATCAGGCTGTGGGTGTGGACAGGCAGTTACTTAGGAAAAGTCCTTGCTGTGCAAGCATGTGGACCCGAGTTCAGATCCCCAGCACTCATGGCAAAGGCTGTGCCCAAGGGCAGGCATAATCCCTTAGCAGGAGGTGGGTCCCCAGAGCTCGCTGGCCAGCCAGCCTAGTGAATCAGCAAGCTGACTGAGAGAACTTGTCTCAAAAAATAAAGAGGAGAGTGGTGGAGGATGCCAGCCAGTGTTAACCTCTGGCCTCTGCACACATGCACCTGCACACACATGCATGGACATGTATACATGTCATACGCACACAACAGGACACATAGAAACACATACAACCTCGAGGCTCAGGGTGCTGGCTACAGCATGGTGTGTCTATATGGGAGGGTGTAGATTTATCCACTGGGACAAAGTACAACTTAGTCTACCTGTAAAAATGTGCCTTATGGGTCAGAGGCAGCACTATCCCAAATAATTAGTTATTTCTTAGAGGAATATTCATATTGTTCCCTGAGCCTCAAAGATCTTGAAGACACTTTCACTTTGGATGCTCCAACTTGTCAAATACTTGTCAAATTTAATTGACATTTGTCCTTTAGGAAAGGACAGGTCATGCAGGTTGAGAGGCAGGGTTAGGGTACGGAAGGAAAGAGTTACTGCTCAACGGGAACTTTTCTCAGGTCAGGCACAGTAGCGCACATCGTTAATCCCAGCACTCAGGAGGTAGAGGCAGGTAGATTCTGTGAGAGCAAGGCCAGCTACATAGAGAGTTCCAGGCTAGGGCTATAGGGAGACCCTGGTAAGTGTGTGTGTGTGTGTGTGTGTGTGTGTGTGTGTGTGTGTGTGTGTGTATGTGTGTAGAAAGAGAGAGAGAGAGAGAGAGAGAGAGAGAGAGAGAGAGAGAGAACTTTTCCAGCGAAGCAGACTTTGGCGACCTCTGATGACACATTTCCGTCCATATTGAAAACCCTTCCCCTCCCACCTGCGCGTCACAGTATTTCCATGCTCCACCTCTTCAAGCAGCCGTCATGCTCTCTACCTGAAGGCCATCGATACAGGCAGCCCACTGGCATCCACGCATCGCAGAGAAGCTGGTGTGTGTGTTGGCCGATCCATCCGCTGCCTCAACATGAAATATTACCCAGGCCATGGAGATCACTGAACTTCTGCTAGCCAGCCCCTCACCAAGTCAGGCCTGGTGGGTGTTTTGCTAATCAAAGCAGCCGCAGCTCAAATAAGACACAACAGATCGTTATACAGTAGATCAAACCGACCTTGGGCCCCTGGGGACAGCTACAGGCAAAGGCATTGACACCAGGACGGTGGAAGGGGTGGAAGGGGTGTGGTGCTACAGCTACAAAGGGCTGTGGCTTTGTTAGGGTGTCATTCTTCTGGGGACCCTGCCTTGTCTAGATGAGTAGGCAGGTTGGGGGTTTAGGTCTACTGGGACCTTTTTCCCTTCTGGCTGGCTTCTGTGATTTTCTAAACCCAGCCCTTTTGCCAAGAATGGGAATGATCAGGGGCTGGAGAGATGGTGCATCAATTAAGAGCACTAGCTGTTCTTGCAGAAGACTCAGGTTCAAATCCCAGCACCCACATGGCAGCTAAAAACTGTCCATAACTGCAGTTACAGGGGATCCAATGCCCTCTTCTGACCACCACAGGCATCGTATAACACTGGTGCACTCACACACATGCAGGCAATAAACTCATACACATAAAATAAAAATAATAAATAAAATAATTCTAAAAAGCAATGGCAATGATCTGTATAATAAAGAAATTTAAAAGTCAACTGAAAGTGAGCTACAAAGTTGGAAGCCTCCTTGTGGGACCCCTGATCGCTTTTTTATTGATTGGTCTACATATCCACAGGTTTACTGCCTTAAACTAGTACGGTGCAGACTACTTCATTTGGTTCCTAGAAGTCGTTCCTTGGAGCTTATAAGGTGATCAAAGATCAAAGCATAGATGCTGAAACTTCAGAGGGAATTGTCACTGTGGTATGGGCACTCAGGATGAGCTAAGAATAAACAGATCTGGGGGCTGGGGAGATGGCTCAGCAGTTACAAGTCCACACTCCTCTTGCAGAGGACCTGGGTTCAGATTCCAGCACCCATATCTGGTGGCTCACAACTATCTATAACTCCAGCTCCAGAGGATTCGATGCCTCTTCTGGCCTCCTTGGGTATTGCACACACACACACACACACACATACACACACACACCCCACACACTAAAAGAATGAACAGGTCTAGGTTGGTCTTTCCTCCACTGTTTCTGACTGATATGACTTTATGGCTCCAGTTTCCCTACCTGGAAAATAGGTATTGGGACGAGGTCAGTGGAGTTTGAACTTCACTGGGCATCAAGAGCCTCCAGGGCACGAGCCTGAGACTCCCAGAGGTTCTGCCTTATACACCATCAGCCACAGAGGAGGGAATCTGTCATTTCACAGTCTACCCTTATCCTCCATCCCAGAAGGATTCAAAACCTCTGGGACAAATATCCACATACAGTTTGTTCTCTGGAAAAAGAACCACACAGTTCAGTGGCATGCAGGGTGGTAACCGAGTGGAAAATGAAAGAGCAAAGGAGCACAGAGGAGGGTTTGGGGGGGGAGCAGGTGGGGAGGGCCTGGATCTTGGCAAGGCAGAGGAGATGAGGGTCTCGCTCTTTGGGAGATGAAGGGGCTTGGTGGCTGCTATGGCCCCAGTCCTTCAGTTCCCCCAAGTGGGTGGCTGTGATTTTCAGTTATTGATGATAGCTCAGAGCACACAATGATCTGTTGACAAAGGGGGCTGCTATTTGTACTCATGGATGAAATCATCTCAGACTTAAGATCAGGTTTTTGTTTTTCTATTTTTGGAATTTGCAAAAGAAAAGGCATTTGAACATATTGTATTTTCCGACATTTGAAAAGGTTGATTAATTATCTGAAGTGTAGGCACTAAGGAAGAACAGGTCTATTCATTCATTCTTTTTTTTTTTTTTTAAGTATTGAGAATTTTGAGAGAGACTCAGAAAAAGATGAAAAGCATGCATGAGCTCTGGTGGGGTGGGGGGCAGGGAGGGGAGCACAGGTCTAGATTTGATTTGAAATTTTGTATGAAATGCATAAAGCGTCAATAAAAAAATTGGATTTGAAAAAAAAAGAACCCATATCTTGAAAAGTAATCATAACAATGGGTGACAAGGAGTTGCCCATATGGCATTTTTCAGAATGCCCTTTATCATAAATTCTTTTTGCTTTATCTATTTTCATTTTATGTGTATGACTGTTTGCCTGGATGTATGTAAGTGCACCCATGCTGTGCAATGCTTGTGGAGGTCAGAAGAGGGCGTTGGAGTCCCTGGAACTGGAATTATGGATGATTGTCAGTCATGTGGGTGCTGGGAATCAAACCCAGGTCCTCTGGAAAAGCAGCCTGTGCTCTTAAGCACTGAGCCATCTCTCTAGCACCTCTCTTCACTCATGTTTTTTCTTGTTTTAATGTGTATGAGTATATTGCCTGCAAGTGTGTAAGTGCACCCCTGTCATGCAATGCCTTGGATGTCAGAAGAGAGCATAGGATTCTCCTGGAACTGGAGTTACTGACAGTTGTTGGCTGCCACATGGGTGCTGGGAATAGAACCTGGTCCTCTGCAAGTACAGTCAGTACTCTTAACTGCTGAGCCATCTCTCCAGCCCCTTTTCCCTTCATTCTTAATGCAAGTATGTAACAGGAGAAAGCTTAGAAGGTGATCCCTAGCCAGGCATGGTGGTGCACGCCTTTAATCCTAGCACTTAGGAGGCAGAGGCAGGCGGATCTTTGTGAGTTTGAGGCCAGCCTGGTCTACAGAGTGAGTTCCAGGACAGCTGGGACTACAGGGAGACCCTGTCTCGAAAAGGCCAAAAAAAAGAAGGTGATCCTTTTCTTTTTTTCCTTTTCCCATTTGTGTGTGTGTGTGTGTGCGTGTGTGTGTGTGTGTGTGCGTGTGTGTGTGTGTGTGTACATGTATGTGCATGCATGTGAAAGCCAGGGGCTGATGTCAGGAATCATCCCCGATCACTCTTCCTCCTTTACCATGGAGGTGGGGTCTCTGAGTCAATCCTAGAGTTCACTGGTGACTAGTCTGCTAAGCAGCTTGCTCTGGGGATCCCCTGGCTTTGTCTGCTGCAGCGGGAATTACAGGCAGACTGCCACGCCCACCCAGCATTTGTGTGGGCTCTGGGGATCCGAACTCCAGTCCTTATGCTTGCTCAACAAACTCTCTAACCACTGACCCCCTCTGAGGTAACCTTCATATGAGGAAACATGAAGCCATAAAACCCAGAGTGGACCTGGTTAGTCAGCAAAGAGAAAAGGGAACATGCCTTTAACATGCTAAACACACGTCTAAGATTCAAAGTAAATGCACATTTCATTTGGAAGCAAATGAAATGTCCCAAAAGGTCCATTCAGTGGTCACATTCAAAGTCCTAGAGAAGCCCAAGAATTGTCCTGCATGAGACACCAAGAACCAATAGTTGTGAGGCAAGGCAGATGCTGAGAGGTGGAGCTGTCCCATGGGTAGCCATGGCAAGAGTCTAGGGGATCCAGAGGGATAGGCAATTTTAGGCCAAAAAATTATGGAATGCCCGGTGTATCCTTACTCCTGGGGACAATACAGAGCAGGGCCAGGAGGACTCTGTGAGGAAAGGGGAGGCTCCCCTCCAGTGGCCACAGGTGAGGAGAGATACAGTCACTCAGGGTGGTAACATCGTCCTATTGGTAAGGTCATATTGGTACATCTACATCATCCTTCAGGTAGAAGAATCCAGAACTAGATAGAGGCCTCTTGACAGATCCCCCTCTTCAAAAGGATTCCATCAAAGATGATGCAACATGGGGGACAGAGTCAGGGCTGACTTCTTGGGCAGGCAGCTTGGGCACTTGCACACGGCCTTATGAATCAGACAGCTAGGATTCCCACTTCACTGTTGCCATCTGGAGAGATTGACTATAGAAGAAAGGAAAAGCTGTATATTTTAGTATACAGCTCACATTGTTTCCCTTGATTTTTGTAAGGGAAACCCCTTCTATTTTGCACTGGACTCATCTGATTCTGCAGCTGGCCCTGGGTGGATGACAGCTCCAGTTCTCTGGCAGGTGCACCAGAGCGCTCCAGTCTCGCAGAGCTTTCCATAGCCAGATTGGATGGTCCTGTCTTCCTGGAGTCGTGCCACGAGTGTCGGAAGCAACAGCCTCTTGGCTCTATTTGTATCTGCTCTGTCCCAGGCTGGCAGCTGCTCTCTTCTCTCCAGGAACATCTCTTTCTGTAGTGGCAGCTATTGCTGTCATGGGCTTTTTGATCATTAAGAGCAGTGTGGGTCTTATTAGATCTTGGCCTTGCCCCTGTAATTCATCCCCCTGTTCTTAAATTAGCTGCTAATAAGCTTTTGCTTTCCCTGCTGCAGAGAGCTTTCCTCTCCCTTACTTTGTGTGTTCTGCAACCCTGCACCACTCTGCCTGTCACAGCCAGGAAGACCCTGGGCTCCTGATGCAAGGTTATGCATTCCTCTTCCAGATGAGCTCTAATGAGATGCCGCACCCTGTGGTGGTCAGAGTTCGTCTCCTTTATGACTCCAGATCATATATCCCCAACACTTCATCACTCACTTCAGATTTGAAGCAGACTTCACCTGTTCAACCATTCTTCAATGTGTCCCAGAAGAAACTACTGTCTGACCTCTAGATCTTTTTTTTTTTTTTTTGGTATTTTTGAGACAGGGTCTCCCTTTTTTAAGTCCAAGCTGGCCTGGAGCTCACTCTGTAGACCAGGCTGGCCTTGAACTCACAGAGATCCACCTGCCTCTGCCTCCCAAGTGCTAGGATTAAAAGTGTGTGCCACCACGCCCAGCTTCGATCTTTCTATCTCTTCACACAGGCTCATCACTTGGATGGCCATTCTATTCTGTTGTGTGACAAGAGCCTCTCCTGGGACTCTCTGAGTCTTTAGATAGGATTTGATTGATTTCCTGAGCTCAGTATGGTGTCCACTGCAACCCTCTTCTCCATACCACCTTAATTCTGGAATGTTCTTGAACTTAAGAAAGTCCAAGTATCATTTTCTCCTCGCTTGGTTTATCTTTATTAAGGAATCATCCCACCCCTCCCACAGGATTTTTTTTTATAAAATTACCAATAAAACTCTATTAGCTTTCCATCGATTTCCAGCTCTGCCGTGTCTTCGTATCCTATTTTTTCTTGGCTCCCCCAGGAGCGAGATCATCTTCCTGTGCATGTGAGCTATTTCAGGCCATTTGATTGTATCTTTAAGCCCAGATACTTCCTGAGGGAGATGTTTACTTAAGGTCCTAAAAGATCTCTTTGCTGCCTTGACCCTCTGTTCTGAACTGGATAGCTTTATATTTTGGTAACTTCATCTTTACGAAAAGTTGAAAGATTTGTGTAAACAGACACACCGTATACAGATCATTATAATTCCCCGGTTGTAGGTACTTCAGCGGTTTTCTTTATGTGTGATATACACGTTGAGGATGAAGAATTTGGGGTCAAGCTGTGGACACAATAGCATGCTGCTTCTGCATGTTTCATTGTAAATGCCCTGATGAATAGGACAGAAAATTAACAATATTTACCAGATAATACAACTGAATATGACAGCTTTTAAATGATTTTGTGTGTGTGTGTGTGTGTGTGTGTGTGCACGTGTGTATGTGTGTATGAGTTGTTCATACTTGTAGATGTCAGAGGTCAACCTTGGGTGCTGTCCTCGGGTACCATATAAGTTGTTTGTTTGTTTATTTATTTATTTATTTATTTATTTAATTTATTGTGTGCAGGTGTCTGTGTCTGTCCGTGTCTGTGTATATGCTTGAGTACACACGTGTCACAGTGAGACTGTGGAAGTCAGAGGACAGTTTGCAGGAGTCATTTCTCTCTTTCCACCATATATGGGTCTTAGACTGAACTCAGGTCATCAGGCTTGGCTGCAAGCATCCCAATTGTCTGTGACATCTTGCCAGCCCCTACTTTGTTTTTAATATATACTTTTATTTATTATTTTTATTTTCTGTGTATGAGTGTACTGCCTGCTGTGTGTAAGTGCACCCGTGTTCTCAATGCTGCAGAGGTCTTGGGCATCAGATCTCCTGGAACTGGATCATGGACGGTTGTTAGCCACCATGTGGGTGGTGGGAATCAAACCTGGGTCCTCTGCAAAAGCATCCAGTGCTCTTAAACACTGAGCCATCTCTCCAGCTCCCCCACTTTGTTTTTATTTGAGACGATGTCTCCTTGGCCTAGAAGTCACTGATTTGGCTAGGCTGGTCAGCATTCCCAGGGGTTCTTCCATCTCTCGACAGCACTGGGATGACAAGTGTGCTCCATCATGGCCTCCTCCTTCTCCTCCTCCTTCTCATCCTCCTTCTCCTCCTCCTCCTCCTCCTCCTCCTCCTTCTTCTTTGTGAGTTCTGGGGATCCAACTTAGGTTCTCATGTTTGCACAGCAAGTACTTTTACCAGGTGAGCTATCTTCCCAGACCTTTAATTTCTTCTTTCAATTCTGCCCAGATCATTTTAAACTTCTGCACACCCTGTGACTTGGTTCCTTGATATATATATCATCCACTCTCTCCCAGGTTCCTTACAGGGAAGACATTAGCAAATGCACCGCTTTCAACCAAGCAGTACATGCTCTGTATTCCCAGAGCTCCTTGTAAAGATCCAGGCTGGGGTGCAGCTCGGAGGTAGAGCACTTGCCTAGCATGCAGGAGGCCCTAGGTTTGATCTCTAGTGCTGCAAAATCAACCAACCAACCAACCAACCAACCAACCAATCAACCAACCAACCAACCAACCAACCAACCAACCAACCAACCCACCAAGCAACCACAGAAGAAAAATACAAAACTCCAGCCTGCCCCGCTTTCTTAGTACCATTATAGACAGTCTGTTTAGCTCTTAATCCCCTGCCAGGCACAGCTGCATCTCTATATTTCTTTCTTGGCTGTCTTCTGAAACATAGGAATTTCCAAGCTCATGCTCCTTACATTTCCAGACTCTCCCAGAACATCTAAACCCACTTCAGGCATTTCTGCCCTAACAACAGACTCCCAGTTTCTCCATGGGACAGTATTGCTTGGTGACTCATCATCACCATCTATTCATAGTGTCCTTTGCATTTAAGTTGGTCTAATAGTTCTACAAGGAGGATTAATAAGAAAAATTTTCCTCAAATTCTTAAATGTTTCAATTAAGCCAGATATGGTGGTGCATGGCTATAGTTCCAATACTCAGGAGGCTGAGGCAGGAGGATCTGGAGTTCAAGGCCAGACTGGGCTATAGAATGAGATCTTCTCCCAATAATCCAATGAATGGCTGGGAATGTAGCACAGAATTGGAGCCCTTGCCTAGCATGTGCAAGGCCCCAGGTCAATCCCTAGTACTGGGGTAATCGGAGCTTGGATTTATATCTTTTTTTTTAATTTTTAATTAATTTTATTTATTTCTGTATGTGTATGAATGTACTGTCTGCATGCAAGTTTGTGCACCCATGTCGTGCAATGCCATGGAGGTCAGAAGAGGGTATCGGATTCCCCTGGAACTGGAGTTCTCCTGGAATTGGAGTTTCAGACGGTTCTTGGCCACCATGTGGGTGCTGGGGATCAAACCTGGGTCCTCTGTAAGAGCGGTCGGTGCTCTTAACCGCTAGGCCATCTCTCCAGCCCTATTTTTTTTTTTTTAAATAAACACAAAGCTGGATTTAAACACTTTAGATCATTTTCATACCTTGAAGATTTTTGGGATTTAGTCTAACATTGAATGTTGATTTAGAGATGTCTGAAGTCACCAAGTGACTTCAGGTCTTCTTACCTCATCACCCAGACTCTTTATCTCTAAAAACCTTTGATTCTGCTAGTATGTGTTTTGGTAATGAGACTTCTTATTAAGGTTTTCTGAAATTAGCTGTTCTCTTTTGTATAGACAGACTAAAAAGCCTTTTCTTGGTTTCTGAAAAGCTCCAGTGAATTGTATCTTTTTGTTCACTGTTTTGATGAAATGTATCTTTAAAATTCTTATTACATGATTTCTATTTTGCTTTTTTTTCCAAAGTATGCTCTACATGTGTGTTGTTAATCTGCTTAGCTTTTGTCTTTTTTTTTTTGTATTTTTAGTATCTATTTATTGAGGTATAATTCCACATAAGTGAAATCATATATCTAACTGTCAACAGTTACATTGTGTGTGTGTGTGTGTGTGTGTGTGTGTGTGTGTGTAGGTGCCTTCAGAAGCCAGAAGAAGAGAACTTTGGATGGAGCTGGAGCAACCAGCTATTACAAGCCATCAGATATGGGTGCTGGAATTGAACTCAGGTCCTCCAGAAGAGCAGTAAGCACTCATAACTACTGAGCCATCTCTCCAGCTCCCTAAAAAATATTTTAATCATTTCGTGTCTGATTATTTTGCCTGCATGTATTTAAGTGCACCAAATGTGTGTAGTGCTTGTGAAAGCCAGAAGAGGGCACTGGATCCTCTGGACAGGAGTTAAAGACCGGTGTTAGCTGCCTTATTGGTGCTGAGAACTGAACCTGGGTCCTCTGCAAAAGCAGCAAGTGCTCTCTAGCGCCCCCCCAACCACCTTGTTTCTGAGACTGGCCTCTCAAAGGGACCTGGATTCCTCTGATTAGGCCAGGCCTGCTGCCAAGAAGCCCTGCGTGGAGATCCTCCTGCCTTACCTTTCCACCGCCGCCGCCGGGTCATCAGTGGGTATGATTGTCACTATGCCTGGGTTTTTGTTGTTTTGTTTTGAGGTAGGGTCTCCCCATAGCCCCAACTGACCTCGACCTCACTATGGAGACCAGACATCCTCCTGCATGCCTCCCGGGGGCTAGGATTAAAGGCATGCAACACCATGCCCAGCTTTTGCCTGGCTCTTCATGTGGATGCTAGGGGTTGAAGTCGGCATTTTATCAGGTCAGCCAGCTCCTCAGTGCCTTATTTTCCTCTAATTCTTCAGGTGGTTCTTGTCTGCCAGGCACAGATAGTATCCTCCCACGCGTTCACTGGTCAATACCCAAGGAGACTTTGCAGAGCTCTGGAACATGTCTTCTCTTCCCCGTTCCTCTCTCATTGAAATGATCTCTGCTTGCTGCAAGTATTTTGTTTGCTTATGCAGATGTGATTTTTTTTTCCAGCAGAGGACGAATGGAGTCCCTGTTCTGCCCTCTCATTCATAAGCAGAAGTCAGAAGTCACCCTGACACAGACTTAGAAGACAGATCTCACAGTGAGCAGTTTTCCCTTGATCTGATCCCAAGGAAGAGCCCCTCCCTTGCTACACTCAAATTGGTGGCTTCCTGTAATACTTCTTGGGTCCCTCTGGGCTTAGGTCCTTGTGGGCACCCTCATGTGTCCCCCTTTCCTCTCTTCCACAGGAAGCAAGCAAGTCCAGAGGTATTCTGGTTCAGGTCTGGGCACCCAGTTCTCACCCATTCTAAGTAAAAGGCCTACCATGTTAAAGCTGAAGGGGTCCATCCTGGGAAGACTCTGACCACTCTTAAAGCACCCAGCCTCCACTCTCTGCTCTCACCTTCCCTGATCCTCTTCTGCATCAACATCTGTCTGTGCTCTGCTCACTTACCTAGAATTCCCACTTGTTTTAACAGAAGATGAGTTTGAATTCTCCTTCTTTAAGATTTATTGTTGGGGCTGGAGAGATGGCTCAGCAGTTAAGAGCACCGACTGCTCTTGCAGAGGACCCAGGTTCGATTCCCAGCACCCACATGGTGGCTAAGAACCATCTTTAACTCCAGTTCCAGGGGAATCTGACTGCCTCTTCTGACCTCCGTGGCATTGCACAACACGGGTGCACAAACCTACATGCAGACAGTACATTCATACACATAAAAAAATTTAAAAAGATTGTTTTTTTTAAATTTTATTTATTTATGTATGTGTATGAATGTACTGTCTGCATGCAGGTCTGTGCACCCGTGTCGTGCAATGTCATGCAATGTCAGAAGAGGGTGTCGGACTCCCCTGGAACTGGAGTTCTCCTAGAATTGGAGTTTCAGATGGTTCTCGGCTGCCATGTGGGTGCTGAGGATCGAACCCGGGTCCTTTGTAAGAGCAGTTGGCGCTTTTAACCGCTAGGCCATCTCTCCAGCCCCCCCCAAAAGATTGTTATAAATATAATAAAAACCATTGTATAAATTTCTCGAAGAATTAAAAAAGATTTTAAAAATATATGTGCATATGGGTACACTTGTGTGAATGTTTGTCATGTGTGTGCAGGGACTTTTGGAGGCCAGAAAAGGGGACTGAATCCCCTAGAGCTGGAGTTACAGAGAGTTACCAGCTTCGTGACATGGGTGCCAGGAGCTGAACTGGGGACCTCTGAAGGAACAGTAAGTGCTCTTTTAAAAATATTTGTTATTTTTATTTTATGTGAATGAGTGTATTGCTGTTAGGAGCAGGTCAGAAAGAGTTAATCAAAAGGAAAGGGTTAGCCATGCAGGAGCAACTCTCTAGTTGAAGCAGGTCTGGTTCCCATGACTACCTTAACCACAAGAATACAGTCTGACCCTGAGTTCCTAGTTCACAATGAACTTTCCCAGCCCTGTAGGAGTGCTTCTCACCCCCTAAGGAGCCCATTACTCTCTAAGGGGCTTCAGGCTACTAAACACAACCATTGTTTCTGCCAAACAGGAGACGGCTCAAGCCAGCTGCCCTCTTGCGGTTAAAAGCTCTGTAGATAAGAACAGAGAGAGTCCAGAACAGGTGGACTGATCCAATGAAAGATTGCCTGGTCCGCAACCACCAAGGCCCCACCAATTAGAGAAAGGGTCACCGTAACCGCAGTGGAAATCCCCTAACTGGGAATAAAAGTGGGAGAGGATCAGACCTCGGGGCCTCGGACCTTGGAGCCGATGCCCTCCAGTCCCATGGGAGTGTGCTCAGCCCAACGCATCGATCTGTCTCTGTCACTGTCTGTGTTGTGTTCTATACTTTTTCCTTGATGTAATGTTCTTTTATTAAAGCTTCTTCTCCACAGTTTTTGGCCTCTCGAGAGATTCTTTGGTAGAGTGGTGTTTCTAACTCAACATTGCCTGCATGTATGTAAGTGTACCTGTGTTATGCAATGCCCATAGAGTCAGAAGAGGATGTTGGATTCTCTGGAACTGGAGTTATGGACAGTTGTTAGTCACCATGTGGGTGCTAAGAATTGAACCCAGGTCTTCTACAAGAGCAACCATCGCTCTAAACCATTGAGTCATCTCTTCAGCCCTGCAGTAAATGCTCTTAGCCACTGAGCCGTCTCTCCAGGTTTGAATTCTGTTTCTTGTTCTTGTTACTTTCTGGTTAGTTCCAGGAGAAGAACAGGGAAATATTTACTGGAAGGACCATCTTCAAGCTCAAGGTCAGGAACCATGAGTTATTATTGTGAATGTAGCCTGACAGACTCTGACAGACGTCTGAATAGAAAGAAGTTCAATAAATGTTTGAAAAATGGCCATTAATCAAATCCAGGCATCCTTCACAATCTGAGTCTGTATACTGAGGGCACAGTTGCTCCATTTGGCCTGACCCAGGCTACATGGGCTGGCCTGTCCCCACTGAGCCTGGAGCTTCTACAAGAACTAAAACAGCTAACAAACATCTAAGGACACAAGGCTGACTGAAGTTTGTGTTCTAAGGGGATTTAGTCTTTTGAGTTAGACAAACCAGTGTTTGAAGTTTATCCATTTCCTGCCGTGTGTGTGTGTATGTGTGTGTGTGTGTGTGTGTGTGTGTGTGTGTGTTCATGCATGGGTGCCCTCACACATTTCATTAATGTGGAGTCCAGAGGTCGACCTTGGCTGTCATTCCTGAGACACTGTCTACCTTGTTTTTTTGAGGCACCTTGTTTTGGGAGCTCACCAGGTAGGCTAGGCTGGGGGACCAGAGAGCTCCAGGGCACCACTTCCCAGCACTGGGATTACAAGCAATGCCCCTCTGCTTAGCTATTCACATGGGTTTTCTATGGGGCTTGAACTCATGTCCTCATGTTTGCACAGCAAACACTGTGCTGCTGAGCCTTCTTCCCAACTGGGGTCATTTATTGCTTCTTGTCAGTCCATGTACAGAAAATAGGGTGGCCCTTCTCTTCTCTCGTCTCTTCTCCTCTCCTCTCCCCTCCTCTTCTTTCCCCTCCCCTCCCCTTTCCTTTCCTTTCTTCTCCTCCCTTCCCCTCTCCTCCCCTCTCCTTCTCTTCCCTCTTCTCTTCTCTTCTCTTCTCTTCTCTTCTCTTCTCTTCTCTTCTCTTCTCTTCTCTTCTCTTCTCTTCTCTTCTCTTCTCTTCTCTTCTCTTCTCTTCTCTTCTCTTCTCTTCTCTTTTCTCTTCTCCCCTCCCCTTCCCTTTCATCTCTCTCTCTCTCTCTCTCTCTCTCTCTCTCTCTCTCTCTCTCCTCTCTGTTCCTCCCTCTCTCCTTCCTTATTTCAGGAAATGACTCACAATTTTGAGGGACTACAAATTTCATTTCCACAGGTCAGAAATTCCCACAGGAGTCCAGGTAGCTGTCTTGAGTCTCAAGGGTTTGGAGGCCTAATTCCTCCCGCCTCACGGGACCTCAAAGTTTTCTCTTAAAGCTTTAAACTAATTGAAGAAGATTCAAACTACATTATGGAATGTAATCTGCTTTATCAAAGTCTTATAATTTAGGGGATGAAGAGATGGCTTAGCAGTTAAGAGCACTGGCTTCTCTTGCAGAGGACCCAGATTTGATTCCCAGCAGCCACATGGTGGCTAACAACCATCCATAACTCTAGTTCCTGGGGTATCCAATGCCCTCTTCTGGCCTCCACAGGCACTGCACGACACAGGGGCACTTACACACATGCAAGCAATGTACTCATACATTAAATTTTTAAAAAGCCTTGTGATTTAAGTATTCGTTGCACACATCTGAACAAATACCTTTACAGTAACATGTAAACTAAACATTGGGCATCACAGTTTATGTGCAAGCTGACATATACATTAACCAGCACAGAACTTGAGCCTTTTATGTAATCTCATCATTCCTCAGTTTTATAATTTATAAAATGGGACTATTACTGTATCTTTCTGTTATGCAAATATAATTGGATTCACATATAAACCACCTAATAAAAGCATCTGGCAAATTGTAAACACTTTATCAATAGAAGATGCCCTTGTTTGCATAGATAGTCTTCTAGAATCCAGTCTACTCTCTTCCATGTACCTCAGCCTCTGTCCATGTTATAAATTCTAGAAGGATTAAAAGTCAACCCTGGACTCCCTTGCAGCTAAAGTGACATAAGCTGAGTCAAAATCAATCAAGATTTGGAAGAAGGAAGTGAGCAAGACTGACTAACAGATGTGCTTGCCACCTGCAGATGATGGTTCAGACTGACAGTCACCAGCTTTGTGGAGTTATTTCATGGTGACAGCAGCAGCAGCAGCAGCAGCAGTAGCAGCAGCAGCAGCAGCAGCAGCAGCAGCAGCAGCAGCAGCAGCAGTAGCAGCCCATAGCTTTGACACATGAGCTTGAACCATTAGCCTTGAGGTGACCCCTGCTGTCTAGCCCTCCTGTAAGCCTCTATCATGCCTTGTACTAAGTCATGTTGCTGATTAGACATGGTGGTGTACATCTATAATCCCAGTAGTCTGGAGGCTGAGGTAAGAGGATTGCCATAAGTTCAAGGCCATCCTGGGCTATGTAGTGAGTATAAGATCAGCCAGAGTCCTGGATCTTTAACAGGTCTTGGCTGTGAAGGGAGCCACTGGGATGAGCGGTGTAAAGAGGAAAAAGCCTCAGCTCACAGCCAGCTGACTACACAGGACATCTCATCAGCCACACTGTTCTTGCTTTGGATGGATACCTCAGTGTAGAACAGACAGCTCCCCTACTGGGAATCTTCCATGAACAGGATGCTCAGGCTCTGGCTGTGGCTCAGTCCCAGGCTGGTGTCTCTCTCTTTCTGTCAGGAGTGGCCCAGACATCTTTCACCACATTGATATTTTTATAGCTATAAACATGTGCATACATTTTATTTATTTGTTTTTAAAATTTTTATGTTTATTTTTAAGGGATTCTACAATATAAGAGCACAGTTGGTTTCAGATCACATTAACGTTGCTCAGTTTGCCATACGACTAGGTAATTGGCGCGAGCATCCACAGATGATGGATATCATTCGTCCTTTGCTTTTCTGGGACTGTGTTACTTCACTTAACATGCTATCTTCTAGCTCCATCCATTTACCTGCAAAGTTCATGATGTCATCTTTCTTTATCACTGCATAGAACTCCATTGTGTAAATGTACCACATTTTCTCTATCCACTCATCAATTGAGGGACACTTGGGTTGGTTCCAGCTCTTTGCTATTGTGAAGAGAGCTGCAATAAACACTGCTGTGCATGTATCTCTGCAGTAAGGTGAGTCTTGTGGGTACAAACCCAGGAGTAGTATGGTTGGGTCAGGTGGCAAGTTCATTCCAAGTCTTCCAAGGGTTCTCCACACTGCTTTCCATAGTGGCTGTACCAGTTTACATTCCCACTAGCAGTGGATGAGTGTTCCCCTTTCCCCACAACTTCTCCAGCACTTGGTATCATTTGTTTTCTTTATCCTAGCCAGTCTTATTGGAGTGAGATGTATCTTAAAGTGGTTTTCATTTGCATTTACTTAATTATTAGTGACATTGGACACTTTTTAAGATGTTTCTCAGCCACCTCTAATTCCTCACTTGACAAGTCTCTGTTCAGCTCTTTGCTCCATCTTTTGAGTGATTCATTTGTTTTCTTTCTTATTTGTTTTTTGAGTAGTTTATATATTCTGGAAATCAATGACATGTGCATACATTTTAAAGAGACATCTTAAACAAATGTATTTTTCAAATGAGGACATAGGCTCCATAGACTTCATCGCAGGGCTGCAGAACTGGTCCTGGATCCTCTGTGGCTCACTCCCCACTGTGCTCCTGATTCAGAAGGGTGATTAGAGAAAGAAACAAGTAATATAATCCCTAGCATTGGAGATGGGACCATGGGTATGAATTACTAGGCTGATGGGTACTGACTTTGTAATGAGCCTCAAGTTGAGGGTTGAGAAAACAGAAGTGGCTTAGGGGACATGGAGACAGACAGACAGCATGTTACTACAGAGGCAGGAACAGCTTATAGAGGGAACACTTTGGGGGAGGGCACTAACAACCACAGCAACCTGTGATCTCGACGTTTAGGAGGCTGAAGCAGGAATTCTGTTGTAATACAGTAGCTGTTGTGACTGTTTAAGGTCCATTCTGGTTAATGTTTGTGTCAACTTGCATACAGGCTGTGAGGCCTAATTGTTAATCTACATGTTGCTGTGAGGATTTTTTTTTAAATTTTTTTAAATTACTTTTTTTATGTGTATGATTGTGCTGTCTGCATGTAGGTTGGCGCACCTGTGTCATGCCATGCCATGCCACAGAGGTCAGAAGAGAGCATAGGATTCCCCTGGAACTGGAGTTAAAGATGGTTCTTAGCCACCATGTGGGTGCTGAGAATGGAACCCGGGTTCTCTGCAAGAGCAGTCGGTGCTCTTAACCGCTGAGCCATCTCTCCAGCCCCAGCATTTTTTTTTATGTCTGCAATCAATATTAAATCACACTCCAGTGATCTCAATACTTAGGAGGCTGAAGCAGGAAGATAGCCATGAGCTTGAGGCCAGCTCAAGCTACATAGTGAGTTGGAGGCCAGCCTGGGTTCTACAGTAAGACTGTTTCAAGCAACAGTAGAACAGCTGTGGCTTTTGCCTTTTTTGAGTGCCTACTGTATACATCTTTTCTGATCTTTTAAATCCTCCCAATAAAACAGGATTATTGGGGCTGGAGAGATGGCCTAGCGGTTAAGAGCGCCGACCGCTCTTACAGAGGACCCGGGTTCGATCCCCAGCACCCACATGGCGGCTGAGAACCCTCTGAAGCTCCAATTCCAGGAGAACTCCAGTTCCAGGGGAATCCGAGACCCTCTTCTGAACTCCGCGGCATTGCACGACACGGGTGCACAGACCTGCATGCAGACAGTACATTCATACACATACAGAAATAAATAAAATTAAAAAAAAACAGGATTATTAATCTCATGCTACCCAGGAGAAAACTGAAGAATAAAGAGATTAAGATACTTCTCTAGACCCCTGATAAAGTATGATTTAAACAAACAGGGTATGAGACCTGAGCCTGGTTTGTAAGCTCTGTCAATTCCAAGGCTATTCAGAGGTATTCTGCAAAGAAGATGGTTGAAACCAATTTGGAAAATAATGAAGTTTGAAAATTCTGGGTTTATCACAGTGAATCAAAATATATGCCTTATCTGTTTTTTAATTTTAGTTTTTGGTCCTTTTGAGACAAGGTCTCCCTATACCCTGAAACTTACTATGTAGACCAGGCTAGCCTCAGTCTTACTGAGATCTGCCTACCTCTGCCTCCCAAGTGCTGGGATTAAAGGTATGAGCCACTATGTCCTACTCATCTGCTTTTTCTTTTTTTTTTTAATTTTATTTATTTTTGTATGTGTATGAATGCACTGTCTGCATGTAGGTTTGTGCACCTGTGTCGTGCAATGCCATGGAGGTCAGAAGAGGGTGTAGGATTCCCCTGGAACTGGAATTAAAGACAGTTCTCAGCCACCATGTGGGCGCTGGGGATCGAATCCGGGTCCTCTGCAAAAGCACTTGGTGCTCCCAACTGCTAGGCCATCTCTCTAGCCCCTCATCTGTTTTTTCTTACAACTCTCTTATAGAGCTTTGATCATGCATGCTGTTGTATTTTGTGAGCCTTCAGAAAGGGAACAATCAGACAGTGTTTCCAAATATCTTGGGTCACTAAACATACATCCCATGGAGCATTTTGGGAAATCCGACTTAGCCAAGCAGCAGCTCAGAGCAGCCTGACAGAGGGGGCTGGTGTGGGCTGAGCCACGTTCAGTGCTGTCCGAGACTGCGATGGTGGGGGAGGAAGTAGGTATGTCTCCTAATTTTGAGCCATGGGTGACTCCAGTCCAATCTCTCCAAGAATTATGGAGCAGGTGAGGAAGCTGACAGTGAAGAGGCAAAGGACACAGGAGACAGAGAGGTCCTCGGCTGGCAGCATCTCCACCTAGTATGCACAAAGCCCTGGGTTTGGTCCCTAACACCATGGAAACTGGGAGTGGTGGCACATGCCTGTAATCCCAGCACCCAGAAGATGGAGGCAGGAGTTCAAGGCTAGCCTTGGCTCCTTAGTGAGTTTGGGGTCAGCCTTGGCTATATGAAACTTTATAGAGGAAAAACATGGAGCAGGAAAAGAAGAGGAAGAATAGGAAGAGAAAGGAGGAAGAGGAGGAAGAAAAAGAAGAGAAAGAGGAGGAAGAGGAGGAATAAGAGGAAGAGGAGGAGGAAGAAGAGGAGGGGAAAGAGGAAAAAGAGAAGGAAGATGAGGAGGAGGAAGAGAAAGATACACAGGATGGAGAGAGGCTCATGGAGAGGTGGTCCTGTAGGAAGAGGAAAATCATTGTTTTCACATGTTAGGTCATTTCAATTATGCAAATGGTAACACAAGGCTCCCTGCTCAAAATGCAGGAGAGAAGTCTCAGCACATGAACAAAACCAGAAAGCTTTTTCCTTTCTTGAAGTCCCTAGAGTTGTCATGGTAATTTGCTATTTAAAACCCTTCTACATAAAGAAAAATGATGGTGCCAGATGATTAGCATGAACTGTATTCTTCTTTTATATTGTGCAGTGTCAGCCTGTAATGTAGAATGGTATTAATACCCGAGGGGAGGGGCAGGCCCCTTCTGTGCATGGGACTGTGGGACTGCATGGGTTGCATGCCCGCAAAGCCAGGCCTGGCTGCACAACAAGAACTGAGCAGCCTGCTTTGTGCACCTCCCCAGAACTGTCAGGTGTCTGACATTTGCAGAGGGTTTCCTGCGGGAATTGTGCTACATTTTTTGACCGCCAGAGTCCACCTCTGAAAGACTATAATGACCACTTTATTAGTGAGAGAAAGAGGAGTCAGCAAGAAAAATGTTTCCCTTGCACTTCACCAAGCTGTAAATGTCACTGCTCTTTGTAAGGAAGTGTTCCCAGGGCCAGAGCTGATAAGCCAATCAGGCGCCTCCACCTCCTCCTCTGGTGAAGGAGGTTCACAAACAGGTTTGAAACCAGCTTGGTGGCTTCAGGACTTGAATGTGCCACCAGCAAAGGCTAAGACACAGCCCCCTAGGGAACAGACTGAACATCCACTCTTCACCTAAGGCAATCTTCAGTGTCTTCAAAGGCCCATTTGTGGAAGGTTTGGTCCCAAGTGGATGGCGCACTGGGGGGTGGTAAAATCTTTAAGAGATGGGGATTTGGGGCAGGAAAGATTGTTCAGTGGTAAAGAAAGCTAGTTTACAGCATGAGGACTAGAGTTCAGGGCCTGCCATCCACATAAAGAGCAGGGCCTGGTCCTGCACATGCCTATAGCCCCAACGTGGGGCCAGCAGCCATGTATAGAGCCAGGAGGACCCCTGGGTTTGCTGGGCTGCCAGCTAGCTGAATACAATTTCAGCTTCAAGTTTGGGAAGAGAGCCTGCTTCAAAAGGAATGAGGCTGATGGGCTGGAGAGATGGCCTAGCGGTTAAGAGCGCCGACTGCTCTTGCAGAGGACCCGGGTTCGATCCCTAGCACCCACATGGCAGCTGAGAACCGTCTGTAACTCCAATTCCAGAACTCCAGTTCCAGGGGAATCCGATGCCCTCTTCTGACCTCCGTGGCATTGCACGACATGGGTGCACAAACCTACACGCAGACAACACATTCATACACATAAATAAATAAATAAATAAAATAAAATTTAAAAAAAAAAGGGATGAGGCTGAGTGACAGAGACGGCCACCCCATGCCCTCCTCTGGCCTCTGTGCTCTCTCTCTCTCTCTCTCTCTCTCTCTCTCTCTCTCTCACACACACACACACACACACAAAGCAGAGATTTAGAAGGAAGGAGGTAAGTCATTCGGGCATGTCCTTGTAATGCATATTATACTGGTAAATTGTCATGTGTTCTTTGAGCTCACTAAACTAGCTCTGGAATCAAGGTTAACCCCTGCTCCTTCTATTTCAGACCAAGGATGTTTGTCTCAAAGTGTCCTCCAAGCCCCCTTGTCTGGAGATGAGCTACCCTCTAACTCTGTAACAAGGAGGGCAAAATAGCCCAAGAGTAAAAACATTGTGCCCTGGAGAATAGCTAGAAGGTAAACCATTTCCACACAAATTACTATTGTTTATTGCATGATAAAGAGGAGCCAGTAGTCAGACGTGGTGGCGCACACCTTTGATCCTAGCACTTGGGAGGCAGAGGCAGCTGGATCTCTGTGAGTTCAAGGCCAGCCTGGCCTACACAGTGAGTTCCGGGACAGCTGGGGCTACAGGGAGAGCCTGTCTCAAAAAATTAAAAAAAAATTCAAAGTGAGTTATAGAATCTTCCTTGAAGGATAAAGAAAAACCAGATAATTTCATCTATTAAAAGAAAAAAGCCCATCACACCAGACTTCATTCTGACTGGAAGAATAAGACTGTATCCAGGTTTTAACCAACTCTTCCTGTACTAAAAAACTCAAAGATATGAATATTTACAGTCATAGTCTCACATCAAACATATGCCAACTTCGTCTGAGAACACATCCATGTGAACTTCTGAAATGTTGGATGGTACTTATCTTCAACTACACTGACAACTGGGCACCCCACGTGTGCTGGATAGCTTTAGTGTCAACTTGACACTCCTGGGTTGAGGGAGCCTCAATTGGGGAATTGGCTCCATTGGATTGGCCTGTGGCCACCTCTGTGGAGTATTGTCTTGATTGTCAGGTAACGTGGGAGGGCCCAGCCCACAATGAGTAATGCCACCCTAGGCAGGTTGTTGTGTACCTTATAAGGTGGGCTGGGCATGAGTCAGGGGAGCAAGCCAGTGAACAGCATTCCTCCATGGCTTGTGCTTCAGCTCCTGTCTTCCAGGTTCCTGCCCTGAGTTCCTGCCTTGGGCTCCCTAAGTGATGAACTGTGACCCAGGAGATGTGAGCTGAATAAACCCTTTCCTCCCCAAGTTGGTGTCCATCAGAGTGTTTTGTCACAGCAATGGAAGACAAACTAGAACACCAAGTAACAGTACATTTCTTTTACTTTATTTTTCTTTGTAAAAGCATTTTATTTATTTTTTATGTGTATGAATGCATTGCCTCCATATGTATAAGTGCACCCGTGTCATGCAATGCCCATGGAGGTCAGAAGAGGGTGGATCACTGGGACCCCCAAAAGACCACCAGGGCACATGGCTCTGACGTAAATGCAAAGAGTCTTTAATTCAAGCTCGAGCTTGGACCGCCACCCTTCTGACACAGTGGGCTAGGAGAAGCGGTCCCGAAGCTCGGAGGTTGGTGGGGTCTTTTAAAGGAAAAACTGCAAATGGGGAATTTTCCAGTTTTGGCATTTTGTTATTGATTCATAGGGACTGAGGAAGCATGAGTTTTAGACTGATAGGTCGGGGCCACCTGGTGGCTTTGGTGGCGCCATGGGGGGGAGGAGGGATTTTACTCACTGAGTACATCCTGGCGAAAGAGCAAACATGGTCAACCTTCAGTCTTTCCCTGTTAGTTATTTTCAACAAACAACCTTTGGTCCTTCCTTGTTAGCTACTGAGATAGTCTGTGGTTTCTTCTGGAATCCGAGGGTGGGGGTGTATTTCCACAAGATAGAAAAATGGAGTCTGTCTTGTTCCCTCATAACTGGTCCCTCTTTACAGTGCTGGATCCCCTGGAACTCATTACAATTGGCTGTTAGCCACCATGTGGGTGCTAGGAACTGAACTCAGATCATCTGCAAGAGCAGCCAGTGCTCTTTACCACTGAGCCATCTCTCTAGTGCCTACTTTTTATAGTTCTTAAACCCTTTTATAATTATCTATTTTTAAAATTCTTTCCAATATTTAATATTTTACTTGGTATACTCCTAAATGATAAAATAATGGTAATCTTGGTTTAAATGAAGTTATAAACGAGGGTATTAATTTCTTTCATTGATTTTTTTTGTTATGTTTGTTTGCTTACACAGAATACCTACCTTACTCAAAACTAGTTTTCATGTTTAAAAAACTCAAGTGTTGCCAGGCATGGTGGCACACACCTTTATTCCCAGCACTCGGGAGGCAAAGGCAGATAGATCTCTGTGAGCTCTAGGCCAGCCTGGTCTACATAGTGGAGTTCCAGGCCAGCTGAGATTAAAGGGAGACCCTGTCTCAAAAAGATGAAAACAAAAACAAACAAACAAAACAAAAACAAAAATCTTCAAGTGTTTTTATTTATTTTATTTTATTTTATTTTATTTTATTGTCTTTTTGAGACGGGTCTCCCTGTAGCCCCAGCTGTCCTGGAACTCACTCTGTTAGACCAGGCTGGCCTTGAACTCACAAAGATCCGCCTGCCTCTGCCTCCCAAGTGCTAGGATCAAAGGCGTGCACCACCACGCCCGGCTGTGTTTTTATTCTTTGTAAAAAATATTTCCTCATTATTTAGCATAATTTTTTTTTTATCTTTTTGAGGCAGGGTCTCCCTGTAGCCCCAGCTGGCCTTGAACTCACAGAGATCTGCCTGCCTCTGCATTCCTTAAATCCAGTTTTAAATTGAAAAAAAACTTATTTTAAGTTTTAAAAATCCTCTATTTGGGGTTACCTATATTTTAAATGCAATTTTTTGGGGTCTTTTTGAAACAGGGTCTCCCTGTAACCACAGGTTGGCCTGGAACTTGCTATGTAGACCAAGCTGGCCTCGATCTCACAGAGATCCCCTTGTGTCTGCCTCCCAAGTGCTGGGGCTAAAGGCAGGAGCCACCATGCCCAGCTTAAAAGCAAAATTTTACAGCCAAAACAAGCCAAACACTGTAAAGGTTCTTATAACATGCTCAGATATTTAACAAAGTGACTTGACCCATTTTACTCTAGGCGAAAATACTCAAACATTTGGGTTAACTCTTATTAAAATTATACAAAAGGTATGGATCTCTAATAACATTAATGTTTTATAACTTAAGTTTCTCTTGTTTCTATCACTATTATCAATATTTGGTACATGAAAGAAGACAAACTTGTTTTCTAAAAGTTTTAAAATATATTGTGGGGCTGAAGAGATAGCTCAGCAGTTAAAAGCACCAGCTGCTTTTGCAGAGGGCCTGGGTTGAGTTTCTAGCACCCACGTGATGGCTAACAACCATCTGTAACTCCAGTTCCAGGGGTTCTGACGCCCTCTTCTGACCTCTGTGGTCACTACACTACACAGGTGCACTTATATACACATGCAGGCAATACACTTGTACACGTCAAAATTATAAAAGAATAAAATATCTTTAAAAAGGAAAGAGAAAAAAGGTTGGATCCAGATGATCTTTTTTGTTGTTGTTGTTGTTGTTTTTCGAGACAGGGTCTCCCTGTAGCCCCAGCTGTCCTGGAACTCACTGTGTAGACCAGGCTGGCTTTGAACTCACAGAGATCTGCCTGCCTCTGCCTCCCGAGTGCTGGGATTAAAGCCATGCACCACCACGCCTGGCTTCTCTCTCTCTCTCTCTCTCTCTCTCTCTTTTTTTTTTTAATGTGTATGAACGTACTGTCTGCATGTATGTTTGTGCACCTGTGTCGTGCAATGCCACAGAGGTCAGAAGAGGGCATTGGATTCCCCTGGAACTGGAGTTAAAGTCGGCTTTCAGCCGCCATGTGGGTGCTGGGGATCAAGCCCGGGTCCTCTGCAAGAGCAGTCGGTGCTCTTAACCACTAGACCATCTCTCCAGTCCTCCGGATAAAACTTTTAAAGATGTATTAACTTAACCAAACTGTAGTCTCCACCAGTAAGAAAGCTAAGAGTGAGCTTCATCTGATAGCATCTGAGGTCTATAGCTGAGATTTCTGTTTTGTTGTAATTGCCTACTTACTGTTTTCACCAGTGATTTGAAAAGTGACTTGATGTCTGGCTTTCTTTGTTCTGTTACTATAATGACTTCATGAGACTGCCTTCGTAGTGGACATGGAATTCGGAATGACCAAAGTCTACGTTTGCAGGCCACGGTCACTCATATTTTGCTTTAGAATAAACCACCTCTTGCCCCGTTTGCTGTAAGAGTTGTATTCTTGCACCCAGGGTACTAGTGTTCCCATTCACTGGTACCTCTTCTTCGTTCATTTATACAATGGTCACAAGTTTAAGAGGCTGATGCTATCATCTCTATGTTTCTGGTGAATAAACCGAGACTTCCAGAGAGAATGGGATGACAAGGGTCAGCCTACTAGAGCGGGGCTCCTGAGTCTGGAGGCCTGGCTGGCTCCACAGTGTGCTCACTATTTCCCTGTCTCAGTTCACCATGCTGAACCCTTGCTTTCTGAAGCCAAGCACTGGTCAGCATCATACCACAGGTTATGGACCAATCTGCTGGCCACATGGAGGAGGTTAAAGACTTTACTGAATACAAGATGTGTACTATGTTGTGTTCTCTCTCTCTCTCTCTCTCTCTCTCTCTCTCTCTCTCTCTCTCTCTGAAAAAGAGTTTCATTAGTGTCCAAATACATCTCTTTGCATAATTCATGCCCTATGGTAGCCAATCTTTTCTTCTGGAAGTACCTGAGTTTTGGAAATGGAAAGAAATCATTTGGAGCCTCATCAGTTTCTAAATTTTATTAGTGGATAAAATGGTAAAGGGAGTTCTCACCTCAGAAGGAAGGACAGAATGCCATGGAGGTATATACTGTATATACTTATGAGTATGTTTTCCTGCCTACCCTGGGTCCAGATTCTGTTTTCTATTTCTGTCCAGGCCCTTGTTATAACTGTCCTGGAAGAAGAGAACATATTTTATTTATTTGTTCATTTTAATATTTTATTTATTATTTTTATTTTATGTTCATGAATGTATTGCCTGCATTTATGTAAGTGCACCCATGTTGTATAATGCCCAAGAAAGTCAGAAGAGGGCACCAGATCCCCTGGAACTGGAGTTACAGATGGTCATTAGCCACCGTATGGGTGCTGGGATATAAACCCGGGTCCTCTGCAAGAGCAGCCAGTGCTCTTAACTGCTGAGAGAAACTCGTACTATCAGATGATGGAGAAAATGGATCCTAAAGAATTAAAATTTCTCAGAAATCTCATGTTGAAAAAAGGAAAAACTCTGGTGCCAATAAGAGTAGAAACTTGCCTCCCAGAAGAGATTTCACTGTTCTGACAACTTCTCAATTCCATCAGTAACAGAGAGTGACAAAGACAATGACAGACAGGACCATGCCGTGACCAAGGCTGCTTAGGTCTACACACTTCTTGCTCTCTATTTAAGCCAAATCTTATGTCAGGACCTTAAAGACGGACTTGGGGGGCAGTCATTGGATCTCTTTATTTGCTCCTCTTCCGCCCATCTCTTCTCGATGCTTGTCACTATTACTTGCCTGTTTAATTGGCTTATTGAAGACAAATGGCTGATCCTACCTGTTTAAGGTTGCCAGGACCCAGGCGCTATCCCTCAAAGCTCTGGTAAGAATGCTATGGAATTTATATTATAATCTCCATTTTCCAGAAAAGGAAACTAAAGGACAAAAGAAAATGTCTCTTTTGTTGTTGTTTTGGTCTATTATTATTATTATTATTATTATTAATATTTTATGAGTATACTGCCTGCATGTATGTAAGCACATCTGTGTCATGCAATACCCTAGAGGTCAGAAGATGGTGTCCGATTCACCTGGAACAGGAACTGGAGTTACAGATGGCTATTAGCCACCATATAGGTGCTGGGAATCAAACCCAGGTCCTCTGCAAGAGCAGACAGTGCTCTTAACTATTGGGCCATAAGTCCAGCCCCTTGTTTTTGATCTTTTTGAGACTGGGTCTCCCTATACCCCCAGCTGGCCTTAAAGTTGCTATGTAGCTAAAGCTGGCCTCCATCTCACAAAGATTATATATTACCTCCCGAGCACTGGGATAAAAGGAGTGCACTACCACACCCAGCTTCAAAAGAAGATGTCTTTACACTGCTCTGTAAGTTGGTGACAAAACTGAAGACTGGAATCTAATTAACTTTACAAGAATGAGAGCTTTTTTGATCAAAGAATAAAAATAAACAGAAGAAACTCAGGGTTCTGAAGCTATGAGGTGATTTTCTGGCTTGGCTCCAAGAATTGGCTGTTAGATAATTCTAAACCAATGACCCTGAGTGTTTTGGGCTCTGTTAGCATGAGGTTTAAGTCAGAGAATGTTCTTGGATGTGTGTGTGTGTGTGTGTGTGTGAGAGAGAGAGAGAGAGAGAGAGAGAGAGAGAGAGAGAGAGAGAGAATTTTAGCTGTCTTTCCTCACATGCCTTCTACCTTGTATTTTGAGATAGGATCTCTCGTTGGCCTTCATTTTGCTAATTAGGTTGGGCGGCCAGATTAGCAAAATCTGGCTGGGTGGCCAGAGAGTCTGTCTTCTTTCCCTGTTTTGACATGAAAAGCTTACACTACCACAACTTGGCTTTTTAAATGTTGGCTCTGGGGATCTAACTCAGTCCTCGTGCTGGAAATGCAAGCACTTTACTGACGAAACTATTTCCTTAGTCCAATGGGTTTCTTTAGGAACCCGGATCTTGGCATTAGAAAGAAGCCTGGACACACTTTTCTTCAGGATCCTTATTCCAGACAGCTGAAACCCAGAGATTTGCCTTGCTCAAGTTCATAAAGTGGCCTTGACTCAAGCCCAGGTGACTAACAATACAGCACAAAATCCCCAAGAAATATATCCTTTCTCCATTCTTCACCCACCTCACTGATAGAACATCTTTCTAACAAGAGCCAAGTTTTTTTTGGAGAACTTTCTACGTGCCAGACACCAGAAAAAAAAAAAAAAAAAAAGGAACTTAAGTGAGGAATTAAATTAAATAGTTGGGTAAGTTACAGAGTTGAGAAACAAAAGTCAATAAAACAAAATGTTAAAAATATCTTATTTTTATTTTAATTTATGTGTATTGTATAACTGTACTGCCTGCATGTAAGTGCATCTGTGTCATGAAGTGCCCTCAGAGTTCAGAAGAGGGCATTGGATCCCCTGGAACTGGAGTTAAGGATGGTTGTTGTCTGTCATGTGGGTTATGGGAACCCTGGGTCCTCTGTAGGAACAGCCAGGGAGTGGTCTTAACCACTGAGCATCTTTCCAGGCCCTAAAATAAAAACTTTTTAAAATGGGGGAAAGGGGGGGGGTCTCTGGAGAGATGGCTCCGTGGGTAAGAACAGGCACACTGCTTCAGCAGATGATCAGAGTTGTTTCCAACACCCAGGCTGGCTCCCCAGCGCCTGTAACTACAGCTCCAGGGAGTTACTCATAGTTCTTGTCTCAGGATCGCACACAGGTCTGCTCACCTTCAGGTTCCCTGTGCATAAGAATATCCAATCTTGCCTCCTTTTGTTCCGGATTCTTCTCCTTCTTCCTCTGGGGTCCCTTAGGAGCCAAATATACCCATTCCCAGCAGAAGGTCCAGTCCATCAAAATCCCACCCTCCCTCCCACTAGTCACTTCCCCCCCTTTCGTGTTTATCAACACAAATAGCTTGTCCTCCTGGTACGTTTGCTTTGTTAGAGGCCTACCTTGTTCCCTGGGAATCCTGAGGAACAATGGGTGTGACCCAAGCCCTTGGGGCCCCACCTCCATCCTGGACAGCTTCCTCAACTTCCCTCTTCACACAGCCCCCAGCAGCGCCCCTCTGTAAGTGCGTCACTCTCTTGTTTACTGGCTTTTCCTGCCTGGCCCTGGGGTTCCGCTAGCTGTTTCTTCTCTGGAGGTTCTCCTGAGGTGAGCTTTGATCTCCAGGAGGATAGGGCAGTAGGAAGGTGATGAGAGATGCGAGAGCCGGTCAGCCTGTGACTCATCCTGTGAAAGAAACCAGAGAAGGATGCCCGTGAGTGCTGCATCCTTCCTTTTCTGGGGGTCAGGGATAAAAATTCCACCAGCCAGAGGCAAGTCTTGCCAGACTTCTCCACGTGGCTGGAAGTACCGGTCATCAGCTAGGAATCGATGCAGACACTGCGCGGAAATCCAGCCTTAACTCCAAAAGTGTTTTAGCTGTTTGTGGACACACGGTAGGATTGGAGAGCCGACACGGGATGGCTCTGGAACTCTGTATGAAATTCTGTCCCAAGAGGGAGCGACTTCTTTGGGCTTCTGAGATCTTTTTGGTCTTTGAAACTCAGGAATATGAAAAGCCTTCCCCACCCCTAGGCAGAGACACATAAACAGTGGTAATGTACCCTCCAGAGTTCTCATGAGAAATGGAAGATGCACTTAAGAGGCTTTAACTGAAGAGGATTTAAGGATGGACTATCTATAAGTAAGCATAGGGGGCGAGGAGGGGTAGGTAAGAGAATCAGTCTGGAGGCTGAGGCAGGTGATTCTAAAGTCCCAAGCCTGCCTGGGTTACAGAGTGAGTTCAAGACCAGTCAGGCAAATAAATAGGACCTTGTGTCACAAATAAAAAATAGGGTTGGGGAGATAGCTCAGTCCTAGTTCAATGCTCTGTAACCACATAAAAACTGGATATGGTAGCATGCACTTAAAATCCCAGTGCTGGGGCTGGAGAGATGCCCCAGCGGTTAAGAGCACCAACTGCTCTTACAGAGGACCCAGGTTTGATTCCCAGCACCCACATGGCAGCTGAGAACTGTCTTTAACCCCAGTTCCAGGGGAATCCGAGACCCTCTTCTGACCTCTGCAGCATTGCACGACATGGGTGCACAAACCTACATGCAAACAGTACATTCATACACTTAATTAATTAATTAATTTTAAAAAATCCCAGTGCTGGGGAGGCACTAGCTGGCCAACCAGTCTAGCCTAATCAGTGAGCCTCAGGATCCAGTGAGAGACCATGTTACAAACAAACAAACGGCTCGAGAGATGGCTCAATGGTTAACAGCACTGGCTGTTCTTGCAGAGGACCTGGTCCCGTTTGGGTTGGGCTTCCAGCATCCACATAGTGACTAACAACCATCAGTAACTCTAGATCCAGGGGATCTTATGCCCTCTTCTGGCCTCCACAGGTATTGCACATAAGTAGTGCACTTACATACATACAGACAAATTCTCACACAAAATGAAAATGAAAAAAAAAATCCACAAGGTAGACCGCTCCTTTAAGTCTCTCTCTCTCTCTCTCTCTCTCTCTCTCTCTCTCTCTCTCTCTCACACACACACACACACACACACACACACACACACACTATAAAAAATTTTAAAGGCCTGAGGATCTAGGTCAGTGGTAGAACAGGGCTTACTTAGTACACATGAGATAAAGAGAAAGGAAAGAAGATAGAGAAATATATATATAGAGAGAAATAGAGAGGGGGGTGGAGGCATGGAGATGTGAAAGAATGCTCTCCTTGCTTGCTTCTGGACCTCTAGTTTGCTGTCAATGCCTCCCATTGGCAGAGCAGAGCCAAGAGCCAAAGAACAGAGGAACTTGGGGGATATGGTTCTAAGAAGTCAAGGTGCGGAGGGTTGAGTGAAGGGGGACTATGTAGCCATCCACCCTTGCACTAACAGCAGACATGTCTCACAGACTACAGGTCACCCTCTATGAACCCTCAGCCTCCCTGCTGGCTGGGTATGTTAGCGCTATTTCCCTCGCCTCCTGACTGTGTTGCTGAAAGAAGGCGATCCCTTGTGTCTCTTTCCTTTCTTTCCTTTTTTACTTTTTCCAGCATGTGTGTGTGTGTGTGTGTGTGTGTGTGTGTTACATGTAGGTGTACATGCATGTTTGCATGTGTGGAGACACTTGCACATATGTGCATGTGAAGGCCTGAGGTTGATGTGGGAATCACTGTCCATTGCTCTTCCACCCTACTTCCTGAGGCAGGGTCTCTCAATCAAACCCAGAGCTCACCAATATAATGACTAGTTAGCTAGCCAGCTTGCTCTAGGGAGCCCCTGTCTCTGCCTCCCAAGGCTGGAATCACAGGCAAGCTGCCATACTGACCCAGTATTTTNGAGATCTTTTTGGTCTTTGAAACTCAGGAATATGAAAAGCCTTCCCCACCCCTAGGCAGAGACACATAAACAGTGGTAATGTACCCTCCAGAGTTCTCATGAGAAATGGAAGATGCACTTAAGAGGCTTTAACTGAAGAGGATTTAAGGATGGACTATCTATAAGTAAGCATAGGGGGCGAGGAGGGGTAGGTAAGAGAATCAGTCTGGAGGCTGAGGCAGGTGATTCTAAAGTCCCAAGCCTGCCTGGGTTACAGAGTGAGTTCAAGACCAGTCAGGCAAATAAATAGGACCTTGTGTCACAAATAAAAAATAGGGTTGGGGAGATAGCTCAGTCCTAGTTCAATGCTCTGTAACCACATAAAAACTGGATATGGTAGCATGCACTTAAAATCCCAGTGCTGGGGCTGGAGAGATGCCCCAGCGGTTAAGAGCACCAACTGCTCTTACAGAGGACCCAGGTTTGATTCCCAGCACCCACATGGCAGCTGAGAACTGTCTTTAACCCCAGTTCCAGGGGAATCCGAGACCCTCTTCTGACCTCTGCAGCATTGCACGACATGGGTGCACAAACCTACATGCAAACAGTACATTCATACACTTAATTAATTAATTAATTTTAAAAAATCCCAGTGCTGGGGAGGCACTAGCTGGCCAACCAGTCTAGCCTAATCAGTGAGCCTCAGGATCCAGTGAGAGACCATGTTACAAACAAACAAACGGCTCGAGAGATGGCTCAATGGTTAACAGCACTGGCTGTTCTTGCAGAGGACCTGGTCCCGTTTGGGTTGGGCTTCCAGCATCCACATAGTGACTAACAACCATCAGTAACTCTAGATCCAGGGGATCTTATGCCCTCTTCTGGCCTCCACAGGTATTGCACATAAGTAGTGCACTTACATACATACAGACAAATTCTCACACAAAATGAAAATGAAAAAAAAAATCCACAAGGTAGACCGCTCCTTTAAGTCTCTCTCTCTCTCTCTCTCTCTCTCTCTCTCTCTCTCTCTCTCTCACACACACACACACACACACACACACACACACACACTATAAAAAATTTTAAAGGCCTGAGGATCTAGGTCAGTGGTAGAACAGGGCTTACTTAGTACACATGAGATAAAGAGAAAGGAAAGAAGATAGAGAAATATATATATAGAGAGAAATAGAGAGGGGGGTGGAGGCATGGAGATGTGAAAGAATGCTCTCCTTGCTTGCTTCTGGACCTCTAGTTTGCTGTCAATGCCTCCCATTGGCAGAGCAGAGCCAAGAGCCAAAGAACAGAGGAACTTGGGGGATATGGTTCTAAGAAGTCAAGGTGCGGAGGGTTGAGTGAAGGGGGACTATGTAGCCATCCACCCTTGCACTAACAGCAGACATGTCTCACAGACTACAGGTCACCCTCTATGAACCCTCAGCCTCCCTGCTGGCTGGGTATGTTAGCGCTATTTCCCTCGCCTCCTGACTGTGTTGCTGAAAGAAGGCGATCCCTTGTGTCTCTTTCCTTTCTTTCCTTTTTTACTTTTTCCAGCATGTGTGTGTGTGTGTGTGTGTGTGTGTGTGTTACATGTAGGTGTACATGCATGTTTGCATGTGTGGAGACACTTGCACATATGTGCATGTGAAGGCCTGAGGTTGATGTGGGAATCACTGTCCATTGCTCTTCCACCCTACTTCCTGAGGCAGGGTCTCTCAATCAAACCCAGAGCTCACCAATATAATGACTAGTTAGCTAGCCAGCTTGCTCTAGGGAGCCCCTGTCTCTGCCTCCCAAGGCTGGAATCACAGGCAAGCTGCCATACTGACCCAGTATTTTACCAGGTTCTGGGGATCTGAATTCGGGTCCTCACACTCCTGTGAACACTGAGCCATCTCCCAGCCCCATGTCCTTTTTCTAATCTCCATATTATCAAAGCTCATCTGGGACAGGTGAACACATGATCTCATTGCTTCACAAGGTGACTTTGTTGGTGTCTGCCTGCTACATACATTCTGGTTGTTAACTGTATTGTTGTATGTATAGGTTTATTTGAAACATGTGCAGAGTTCACATATTTTACATCTAACACCTTATGTAACTCTCACAGAAAAAGAATCTTGCTGAGGACCATAGGAAAACCCTCCAAGTGCCTTCCCCAGACATAACCACTATCTTGATGTTTGCTAATCCACAGACTGTAGAGTCTCACCACCTATTGTGTGTGTTCTAAAACAGTGTGGTTTGCAGAGGACAGATCTAGCTAAGAATGAAGGGACAATGTTTCCATAAGAGTGCATAGAAGAGAGGGGTGCTGAACACGCCCTCTGGGGGAGCTGATGTTAGCTTCCTTGGGGTTATGAGGCCTCCTGGGGAAGAAGTGTGGATACAGGAAGAGCAGATAACCATAGCTGGACATCTGGAAAGGCTGCAGTGTGGGCCAGTGCAGAGAGTCCATGAAAATGCATCCCAGGTGACCATAGCTGGACATCTGGAAAGGCTGCAGTGTGGGCCAGTGCAGAGGGTCCATGAAAATGCATCCCAGGTGACCATGGCTGGACATCTGGGAAGGCTGTAGTGTGGGCCAGTGCAGAGAGTCCATGAAAATGCATCCCAGGTGACCATGGCTGGACATCTGGAAAGGCTGCAGTGTGGGCCAGTGCAGAGAGTCCATGCAAAATTCATCCCAGGTGACCATGGGTGGACATCTGGAAAGGCTGTAGTGTGGGCCCAGTGCAGAGAGTCTATGCAAAATGAGTCTACCACCTGACCCGGTCATACCACTCCTGGGTATATACCCACAAGACTCATCTTACTGCAAAGATACATGCACATCTATGTTTATTGCTGCTCTCTTCACAACGGTGAAGAGCTGGAACCAACCCAAATGCCCCTCAACCAGTGAGTGGATAGAGAAAATGTGGTACATCTACACAATAGAGTTCTATGCGGCGGTAAAGAAAGACGACATCATGAACTTTGCAGGTAAATGGATGGAACTAGAAGACATTATGCTAAGTGAAGGACATTATGCTAAGTGAAGTAACACAGTCCCAGAAAAACAAAGGACAAATGGTCTCTCTCTCTCTCTCTCTCTCTCTCTCTCTATATATATATATTTAGTTTAACCTGAAAGCAACTGTACCATTAATAATGTGAATACCTTAATGGGATCTATATTAACCTACCACTTATTTTTCAGACTTTTTAATTCTGGTATATGGGGGGAGGGTTATTATCTATTTTAAGAATATAAAATTAAAGTGGGAAAAATGTGATTTTCAAAATGGTTTCCCTCATTTGTGAACGATAACACCAATTCCCCAGTTGAAGCAAGCTGAGCAACATTATTGGTATATCTCTGGTTAAATCTGAAAGCTACTGTACGTTTTACAATGTGAATCCTTTGTTTTAATGGGCTCTAGAATTGAGTTACCACTTACTGTCAGACTCTGTAATTACTGGAAAATATGGGGTAAAGGTAGGCATTCATATCTTTAGAGTTAATATAAATTAAGGGAAATGTGGAATATAAACAGATCTTGGAATTAAACTACAGCTTATCTCAAGAGGTCCATAATTTTGATACATATGTAATGGTTATATAGGCATATGTTGAGGCATACAAAGTTGGAGGAATAACAACAACATAAAGACTGGTCAAAGAACGGACTTAGACAGCTAAATTCCTGGGCCCCCCCCCCCCCCAGAATAACAAGCCTCTGCAGGGAAAATTTTGGAAAGATTGAGAGAAAGATGCAAGAACGGTATGGCAGAAGGGATGAACTGGGGTGGGGTCGGGGGCAGGGAGAGGGGAATGTGGGTTTAAATTGGACTGAGAAGTGATGTAGAAATACACAAATCATCAATAAAAGTATTTATAAAAATCACTAATATTTATTTTTGTTGATTTATTTTTTTTTAAAATGTTTATTGTTTACATTTTGATTTTATATTATTTATTTTTATGTGTATAAATTTTTTTTTTTTTTTTTTTTTTTTTTTTTTTTGTCTGCATGCAGGTTTGTTGTGGAGGTCAGAAGAGCGCCTCCGATCCCTGGAACTGGAGTTCTCCTGGAACCACAGTCGCAGACGGTTCTCAAAACACCAAAAGACCGGCGCATGTGGGTGCTGGGAATCGAACCCGGGATCCTCTGCAAGAGCGTCGGTCGCTCTTAACCGCTAGCCATCCCTCCAGCCCTATTTGTTATGTTTAAATGATGGGTATGTGTGCATGTGTATTAGTTGCTTTTCTGTTGCTGTGACCAAGGCAACTTTTAGAAGGAAGAGTGTATTGGGCTTGTGCTTCCAGAGGGTTAAGAGTCGTCATGGTGGAGGGGATGGCAGCAGAAGCTTGGAGCTGAGAGCTCACATCTTCAATGCCAAACACAAAGCAGAGAGAAGAGATAAAGATAGACAGAGATAGATAGCTAGATGATAGATATTTAGATGATACGAATGAAATTGATAGAACTAGATGATCGATAGGTATTACAAAATAGATGATACAATCCCTTATAGATAGGATAATCGATAGATTAGATAGTAGGTAGATGATAGATAAGCAGATGATTGATGGCTAGATAAATATATGATATATCAATATATAAGATAGATAGGTGATAGATAGAGAATCGATCGCTAGCTCTGATAGGCTTCGCCAGATGATAGGTAACTGATAGATAGATAGATAGATTGATAGATAGGTAGATGATAGAAAATAGATAGAAGATAGACAAGCAGATGCTAGAAAGGTGACAAGTAGATGATAGATAGATAAATAAGATGTGTTTTTTTTGTCGGTAGGGTCGATGATAGATAAGCAGATGATTGATGGCTAGATAAATAGATGATATATCAATTATAGATAGATAGGTGATAGATAGATAAATAGATAGATATAGATGATAGGATAGACAGATGATAGGTAACTGATAGATATATAGATAGATAGATAGATAGATGATAGATGATTGATAGATAGATGATAGGTAGATAAATAGATGATACATCAATTATAGATAGATGATAGATAGATAAATAGATGATAGGTAGATAGATGGTAGATAAACAGATGATTGATAGATGGCTAGATAAATAGATGATAGATCAACTATAGATAGATGAGAGATAGATAGATATAGATGATACGATAGACAGATGATAGGTAACCAATAGATAGATGATAGATAGTGGAAAGTGGAAAAGGCTATAAGCTGTCAAAGCCCGCCCCAGTGACATACTTCCTCCAGCAAGACCACACCTCCTTAACCTCCTCAAACAGCATCACCAGCTGGGGCCCAAATATTCAAATATGTGAGCTTATGAGACATTTCTCATTCAAACCACCATAATATGAGCATGGGCTTGTACTTGTCTGTGCAGTTTCCACAGAGCCCAGAGAGGGCATAGGATCCCAGAAGTTACAGGCAGTTGTGAACCACTTGCTGTGTTGCTGGGTTCACTGTAAGAGCAGCCAGACCTGGTCTCTCTGTTTCACACTCTACATTCTGCTTTGAGAGTAGATCAAAGCAAAGCAGTTCTGCAGGGTCAAATGAGCTTGTTTGATTATCCAGAAATCAAGTCAGAAAACAAGAAAAGCAGGATCTTCATCAGACAAAGACAAGTCAAACCATCTCACTGAGGCTCAGTCTGGAATCCTGACTTGAGGTTTGAAAAAAACAAAAATGGATCAACAGCAACAGGGGTCCTGGTAGTAACAGATCTCAGAGACACGCCATTCTCTCATCTTGATGACTTGACCTCTGTGCCTGTAGATAGCTGTTATCACCATTACCACCCCATCAAAGATCCCTTTCACCCCTTTCTGGGTTGAACTATTGTATTCTGGATCTAACGTCTGACTCTTTCTCTATTTACTATCTGTTTACAGAGCACAGCCTTCCGTAATTTCCTGAGGAAGGATGCATGAGGAAACTTGTTAAGACTGTGGAAGTCTAGAGGTGTTCTTCCTCTAAGGCACTTGATTTATTCTTGAGCTGGGTCTTATAGGATTTGTTGTTCTTCTCTGGAAGGTGTTTTTCCATTTCCTTCTTGTTTCAAATATTGCTGGTGAGATATCTGAAACTGTCCCAATTCCAGACATTTGCCTGTTCTCTTGTAGAGTTTTTTCCTTTGCTCCTTTTAATCTGAGATTGCACAATGGTTTATGTGTTTGGTAAGTTTTTTCTAGGTTTTATTTATTAAGCTGTACACTTACTGAGTTCTACTCTGGAAAATTTCTTGCATTATTTCTTTCTTAATCTGTCTCTCTCTCTGTCAATAGGATCTCACTATGTAGGCCTGACTGGCCTGGAATTCACTATGTAGACTAGGCTGGCCTCAGATTCACAGAAATCCACCTGCTTTTGCTTCCTGAATGCTGGGATTAAAGGTGTGTGCCACCTGCTGGATTCTATTTCTTTCTTTTAAGATTTCTCCATTATTTTAACATTTGCTGTTCAGAATTTGTCCTGTATTCTTTTAAATCTGTTTTCTCTTTGTTTCCTTCTGTATAGTTTTTGCTCCTGTGTCAGATGGTAGAAAATAAAGTAGTGAATAGGAGGTAAGAATTCTTAATATTCTGCCTTCTCAGACTTTTTTTTTGGTCTCTTTGAGAGAGGGTCTCCCTGTAGCCCCAGCTGGCCTGGATGGAACTCATTATGTAGACCAGGCTGGCCTTGAACTCACAGAGATCTGCCTGCCTCCGCCTCCTGAGTACTGCTGGGATTAAAGGCGCTCACCCCCACACCTGGCTCAGTTAGACCTTTTAATTTCCCTTCTCTCACTTTCAAGAGCTCTGTCATCCTGGGGCTGGAGACATGGTTTAGTGGTTAAGAGCATATACTGCTCTTGCAGAGGACCCAGGTTCAAGTCCCCAGCACCAATGTCAGGGTCTCACAACCACCTATAGTTGCAGGTCCAAGAATGGCAACTACACTCACAGGCATACACACACATAATTGTAAACGGTGTTAAGATGTATCACCCTGGCCAGGCGTGGTGGTGCACGGCTTTAATCCCAGCACTCGGGAGGCAGAGGCAGGAAGATCTCTGGTCTACATAGTGAGTTCCAGGACAGCTGGAGCTACAGGGAAACCCTGCCTCAAAAATTCCCACCCCCAAAGATATATCACTCTGTTCTTTCATGGATATTCCTTTATACTTTGAGAACATAAGCTATAGAGTTTGGGGGACTTTGTTTCCTTGTATAGTTTTTGTCTTTGCATTTGCTTTTTCTAATCTCTTTTCCCCATGATAGAGCCTTTCCTGAGATGTAAAACCTGACTGTGTGATGATATCAATGAATGGGAAGCTTAAAGAAACAACTGGATGTTCTGAACACATAGGTGGAGTCTGCCAGCTTTGAACTTCAAAGAAGGGTTACCTGGAGAAGGTATTTGTTGGGAGAACACCCATTATCTTTAGCCCCTATTTGTCAGGTGGTCAGATTACCCTGGAAATGGTTTCCAGTATCTCACCATGAGAGTAAATGTCTAGAGGTTCAGGTTCTGGGAGGCAAGTGTGGAAATGGTATACAGATGCTCACTCAGAATCAATTATATTTCAGAGCACCCTTTCCATTAGGACTGGGAGGTGGGACGTGGGAGTGCATGCTGAAAGGCTTGGTGCTACCTTGTACACAAGGTTCCCATTATTACAGCAGAAGCCTGTGTTTGCAGTGATGTGTAGGAACTCCCCACTAATTTGTTGGGTGTTTCTATTTCTTACCAACATGTAAGGGAATGATTGTGCTTGAACTCGTTCAATATCCATAAGAAGCTCATAAGTTAGTCACTGGGGAGTAATTAGAGCTATGCCCATTAAAAATTGTTTTTGTTAAGTAAACAATACCCAGAGAGATTAAATCAACTGACCAAGGTCAGACATCTGTTAAAAGGAAGAGTAAGGGTTCACATCCTATTTGATTCTAAAGATATGTGTTGTTATTTTAAATCACACACACTCACACACACACACACACACACACACAAACTGAGACAGGGTCTCACTCTGCAGCACTGTTTGACTTGGAACTCAATATGTAGAGTAGGTTGGCCTTTAACTCACAGAGATCTCCTTGCTTCTGCTGCTGTCTAAGCACTGGGACTAAAAGCACGTGCCACTATGCCAGCCCCAAATGATATTTTTTTCCCCAGTAATGAAATTCATGCTTATCACCCATACCTTAGAAAACATAAAGTTCCAAATAATTGCTTAAAAAACAACTATGGGGGCTGGAGAGATGGCTCAGCAGTTAAGAGCACTGGCTGTTGATGCAGAAGACCCAGGTTCAAATCCCAGCATCCACATGGTGGCTAATGATCATCTGTAATTCCAGTTCCAGGGCATCTGATGCCCTCTTCTGATCTCTGTGGGCATTTCACATCACAAGTGCACTTACACACATGCTGACAATACACATATACACATAAAATAAAAATAATAAATAAAATATTTATAAAAAATCTACAATGCTACCAAAACACTGTCACTAGCTTCTGTGGGACTGGCTATAGTTTCTAACTGATAATAAACGTCACGACTGTCTCCTCGGATGGCCCATTTAGGCTGGGGAAGCTGTGCTCTTTCCAGTTGCATAGTGTCAGCCAAGGGCACCAGGCAAAATCAGGAAGTCAGGGTCCTAGGCAGGTGCCTGTGTAGAGCTGCTGATTGAAGGGGATGCAGAGAAACTGTTCAGTACCTCGGAGAGTTCCATGGCAGCCCTGGCTAGCTCCCTTCCAGATTCTGAACAGCTCATCATTCCTGGAATGTTAAGACACCACACATAACTGGGATTTGAGGGCTGGGGGTGGCCTCTCTTTGTCTTAGAGGGGTTGATTCTCACCATTCAAAAAATTCCGTGGGAGTGGACTGTGGTTCTCACCACTATGCATTTTTACCCCATGGTCCCCTGAGCCGGGAATGCCTGAGTACTTTCTACTCACCCTTAACATACTGTTTAATCACTAATTTCTTCCAAAACCTTTCTGAGCTCCCTCTAACTCTTAATGAATTCTCCTTCTTTCCTCTGCATCTCTCAGATATCATGCATGCCATACTAAATTATAATTATGCGTTTGTCCCTAATTAGCCTGTGAATTCCTTGAATGAGGGATTGTGTCTCAGTTACTCAACAAATAATATAAAAATGAGGGGGCTGGAGAGATAGCCTAGCGGTTAAGAGCACCGACGCTCTTGCAGAGGACCCGGGTTCAATCCCCAGCACCCACATGGCGGCTAAGAACCGTCTGTAACTCCAATTTCAGGAGAACTCCAGTTCCAGGGGAATCTGAGACCCTCTTCTGACCTCCGCGGCATTGCACGACACGGGTGCACAGACCTGCATGCAAACAATACATTCATACACATACAAAAATAAATAATAAAAAAAAATTAAAAAAAATATATAAAAATGAGGTGTAAGGGGATGGCTTAGTGGTTGAAGTGTTTGATGCACAGACATGAGGATCTGAGTTCAGATCCCTAGAGCCCATGTAAAAAGCTAGGTTTGGGCTGGAGAGATGGCTCCGCAGTTAAGAGCACCAACTGCTCTTGCAGAGTACCTGGGTTCGATTCCCAGCACCCACATGGCAGCTAAGAACTGTCTTTAAGCTGGGCATGGTGGTGCAAGCCTTTAATCCCAGCACTTGGGAGGCAGAGGCAGGTGGATCTCTGTGAGTTCAAGGCCAGCCTGCTACAGAGTGAGTTCCAGGCCAGCTGAGGCTATAGGGAGACCCTGTCTCAAACAAACAAACAAACAAACAAACAAACAAACAAACAGCTAGGTTCAGCAGGCTATGCTTATAACCCTAGTGCTGGGGGATGGAGACAGGAAGATTTCAGGGGCTTGGCCATCTTATCTAGCTGAATTAATAAGCTCTAGGTTGAGTGAAAGACCTTATCTCAAAAAAGGAAATGAAGGGGGGTGGAGAGACAGCTCAGCAGGTAAGAGCATATATACTGCTCTTTTTTTTAATTTTTATTTATTATTTTTTATGTGTATGAGTGTACTGTCTGCATGTAGGTTGGTGCACCCGTGTCGTGCAGTGCGTCGGATTCCCCTGGAACTGGAGCCAAAGATGGTTCTTAGCCGCCATGTGGGTGCTGGGAATCGAACCCAGGTCCTTTGCAAGAGCAGTCAGTGCTCTTAACCGCTGAGCCATCTCTCCAGCCCAAGAGCATATATACTGGTCTTGTAGAGGACCCAAGTTCTCTTCCTAACACTCACATTGTGCAACACACAGCCACCTGTAACTCCAGATCCAGGGATCTCAACACCCTCTTCTGGACTCCGTGGGCACCTGTACACACACTCACCCCATACATATATATACACAAATCTTAAAAATACAAATAAATGTTTTTTAATAAATGAAATGAAACAATTGAGGAAGACATGCTTACGTCAATCTTTCATCTCCAGATGAGCCCACATGGGGAGTGTGTTCCCAAGACTCGTGCACTCATACATCACACACACACACACACACACACACGCATACCACACACACAAACAAGCGTGCGCACACACGCAGGCACGCATGTGCACACATACATACTCAAATGAGGGCCCTATCTGTAGGTAATGGGAAACCATTGGAAGTGGGTCTCAACTAGGGGTAATTGTGCTCCTGAAGAGATATTTGTTGATGTCTGTAAATAACATTACTGTCACAACTCAGATGGCAGATGCTTCTGGCACTTAGGAAGTGGAGACCCGTGTAGCTGAGAATTATCTGGCCTAAGGTGATATCCATGTTGAGGCTGGGAGACCTCTGTTTTAGACTAATTAAATGGGCTTAATTAAACTCCTCTTCAATCAGTTCAAGTGCTGTCAGAGAATGTAATGAACCCAATTGGTTCATTTCACAGAACCCAGTTGGTTCATTTCACAGATGAGAAAATTGAACAAATGCATTTGTTGTAGGGTCAGGGCAAGAGTGTGCCTTCTGACACACTTTCCCATATACTACACTTGGATGGCATAAATTTTTTGCCACCTTATCCTCTGGATGGTACAAGAATAAACAAAAAATGAGACCAGGTCTCATTGTGTAGCCCTGGGTGGCCTGGAATTCATTAAATAAGACCAGGCTGACCTCAAAGTCACAGAGACCTGCCTACCTCTGCCTCCTGAGTTCCAGAGCTAAAGGCATGCATCACGATGTCCAGCTCTAGAATGTTCTCTTCTACTGTGTTTTATCCAGGGGCCATCAATCAGGTATAGAGGACAAGGATGAGGTTGTCCAGACCAAAGACAAACACTGGACAGTACATGATCAGCTTCTCATTTCCTCTTTTCTAGAAAGCCCTATAAACTGAGGGCTGGGAGAGAAGAATTCTCTTAGTGGCTCATTTCTGAACAATTCAGTCTGCTCTGGGAAACTGAAGCTTAGTCTGTGGAAGAGTGAATTATTTTAAACCACTCTACATTAAAGCCAATTAAAGATCAGGAGAGGCTGGCCTGTCACAGGAGAATCCACACTAATAGCTACAGACCGAGGGGACCAGCGTAATTCTCTATCAACAAATAGTGTTTTGGAGGGGGCTCGGGGGTGAACTCAGGCTCTGAGGGAAGCTTTGGGCTAAATGTGATGGCCATCTTTCTTTTCAAGTGCCTTCAGTTCTGAATAGCTCTGATCACAAGTGTGTGGACCTCGCCACTCATGAATCAGGCCTGTCATTTGTCCAGCTGTAATCATGTGCCTGGCTGCTTCTCTCCCATTGATTTCTGTTGAAATAGAAAAGTGAAATGATTGAGACAAGGAGAGGGAATTGGCACAGGATGGAAATGGGGAAGAGGAAGCTGCGCAATACGCTGAATGATCTTCCAGGGAATCAGCTGGATGTGTTAATCATTTATAGTATAACAGAGCTGTCGGGTGCATATGCGATTAGCCAGGAATGGTATTTGTGGGTCTGCCGAGGCTCGGAAATGATGCAAGAGGGGAAGCCAGGTTCTGGAATGAAGCTCAACTTTGTCTGCTGCAGTTTTCCTGGAAGCATCTTGAATTGTTCTGGTGTGGGCTGCCATCAATGTTCCTGGAATCATCTTGGGTTGTTCTTGTGTGGGCTGCCATCAATGTTCCTGGAAGCATCTTGGGTTGTTCTTGTGTGGGCTGCCATCAATGTTCCTGGAAGCATCTTGGGTTGTTCTTGTGTGGGCTGCCATCAATGTGGGAAAAGGAAAGTGGTACGGGGACAGCAAAGAAAAGTTGGAGCGGGCCCCAACAGGAAACGCTGTCACCTGTTCTTTATCCTTTCCCTCCCTTACAAATACACACATGATACATAGACACTCAGACACACATAGAGTCACATGGACACATAGACATACACAGACACAGACACACACATATACAAACACACAGACAGACATACAGACACAGACAAACAGACAGACATACCTACAGACAGACATATCTACAGACAGACATACAGACACAGGCATACACATATACACACAGACATACCACAGACAGACATACAAACACAGACATACACATATACAAACACACAGACAGACATACAAACACACACACACACAAACAGGCATACAGAGAGACACACACGTAGACACACACACACAAACACACACACACACACACACACATGCACACCCCACTTGGGAGTTATTTAGTGCTCAGAATTTGTATTCAAACACATCTACATTTGCAACCTAACTCTACATTTTTTGGTCTTTTTTGAGACAGGGACTCCCTGTCATCCCAACTGACCCAGAACTCACTATATAGATCAGGGTGCCATCAGTCTCACAGAGATCTCCCTGCCTCTGCCTTCCAAGTGCTGAGATTAAAGGCGTGCACCACCATGCCCAGCTTCCAATTCTACTTTTTAAAATATTTGTTCATTTGTGTGTGTGTGTCTGTGTGTGCATGCATGCACATGTGTCTGTGTGTGCATGCATGCACATGTGTGTGTCTGTGTGTGCATGCATGCACATGTGTGTGTCTGTGTGTGCATGCACATCTGCCAATGGCTCATGTATGGAGGTCAGAAGACAGCCCTCCAGAGTTCGTTCTCTCTTTCCGTCATGTGGGCCCCAGGGACCAAATTTGGTGGCAGGTCCTCAGGCGTGGTGGCAGATGTCTTTACCCATGAACTATCCTGCTGACTCACCTCTACTTTGAGATTCCTCATCTGTACATTGAATTCACGAATGCCAATAATGCCACTTTGTCCAGAGGTTTATATGAGATGATGTAGGCAGAGTGCTTGGCTCAAGAAGGTACCAAATGCCTGTTCTATGGTTACATAGGGCTTGGTCCTCACCTGGGTGATTTCTGAAGACAGAAACTTGAGTTGGACATCATGGGATATGGATGGTCAAAATGAAGAAGATATTTCTATCAAGGGTCCCCTAAAGTCTAATGGTTTTTCTAGACCTCCTTACGAGAACTGTTTGTATTCAAAAGCCAAGCTTTGAGTTGATCAGCTCTGTATTTAAACTTCAAGAGAATGGATTTTCCACTGAGCAGGCTTGGAGAATGTCCAAAGCTTTTTGACTTTTTTAATAACCCAGAGTTTAGAATTCAGAGAGGGTATCAAACAAGAATCACTCTGCCATGAGCCCAAAGAAGGAAGAATGGCTTCACTACGAAAGGAGTTCAGCTGGTGAGTCTGTAAGTACAGGGTGGCGATGCCTCGTGAGGGCAAACAGGGGCACAGTCAGCTCTCTCAGAATCACTTTGAGGATTTTACTCACATGGATAGCCTCTATCTGGGCCCCCAGTAGATTCAAGGGGCTGGGGAAGGGCTCAGGATATTGTTCCCTTTCTTTAAAAAGTTACATTTAACTAATATTTTAATTTATTTATTTGTGTGGGTACACAAGCGTGGGCACCTGTGCTGTAATAGCACAGGAGTAGAGAGTTCAGAGAACAACTTGAGGGTGGGTCAGTTCCCTCCTTTCGTCATGTGGGTCCTGGGGCTTGACCTCAGGCCATCAGGCTTGGTAGCAGACATGCTTGCCACTGAGCTGTCCCTCTACTTCCCTCCCTTTCTTAAAACTGCAGTGTCGGGCTGGAGAGATGGCCTAGCGGTTAAGAGCACCGACTGCTTTTGCAGAGGACCCAGGTTTGATTCCCAGCACCCACATGGCAGCTAAGAACCATCTTTAACTCCAGTTCCAGGGGAATCCGACGCCCTCTTCTGACCTCCGTGGCATTGCATGACATGGGTGCACCAACCTACATGCAGACAGTACACTCATACACATAAAAAAACAAAAACAACAACAAAAAAAACCTGCAGTGCCAGGGCAAAACACTGGGGATGTAGCTCAATGGTAGTGTGCTAGCACTGCGTGAGGCCCCGTTAGTCACTTCTGGGTTGCTGTGACAAAATACTTGACAGAAGCAATGTAAACGAGGAAAAGTTTGTCTAGGCTCATAGTTTAGAGGGTACAGTCTATTGTGGTGGCAAGCACTGTGGGCTGGGGCGGCATGGCTGGAGGGCGATCAGTCGGTGGCCGCTGGGACTTTGGGCATGGCTTGTTCACATCACAGTGGATCAGGAGACAGAGCTCAGGCTAGAAGCAGAAGAAGATGTCATCTTCAAGGCCCACGCAGCAACCCACTCCTGCTAAACAGGTGATGATCCCAGAGGTTCTCCAACCTCCCAGAAGAGCAGCCCCAGCTGAGGACCACATATCAGAGCACACAAGCATCTGGGGGATATTTAAAATGAGAGAGAGAGAGAGAGAGAGAGAGAGAGAGAGAGAGAGAGAGAGAAAAGAGGAAGAGAAGAATGGGATAAAAATGGAGGAGGAAGGAGGGATGGAGGAAAGAAGAAAGGAAGGAAGGGAGGAAAGAGGGGAGGAAGGGAGGCAGGGAAAGAAGGAAGGAATGAGGGAGGAAGGGAGGGAGGGAAAATGAGCTGAGCCAACTGTGCTCACCAGTAGGTCTAGAAACAGCCCCACCACGGATGGTCCAGGCATAGGCCTGCTGAAGTGATTCACAGATTACCAGCTTTTCTATTCCGTTTCCCCTGGCAGAGGTTTGATTGATGTCTCTCCAAATTGCAGAAGAAGCATTTAAGATGGTCTTCAGAAGCACTTGAAGCTCATCTCACTTTAGAGGCCGTGACTTGAGAACCTAAGATGTTATCTGACAGCAAAGGCCACTGTGGTCACCACCTGAGCTTTCAGCATTGAAATCCTGCACAGAGACCTAGCCTTCATCACACCTGCTACAATACCCCACCCTTTATCTAAGGCGCTTTGTGAATTTATTTCTTTCCTTCTTCCTCCCCACTCTGTAGTGAGCTCAGCTTCACTCATTCACAGAGCTTCTGTGACCTGATGGCTAAGATGTGGCCTTGGCACTAAGATAGGCTGGAATTCTGGTGTGACTGTGAGTGAATCTGCATCATGTCAGTCAATACTGTAGATCTGGGCCAGTATCCAATGGTGTGTTCTCTTCCTCTCTGGCAACTATTTTTTTCTGCCTCAGAACCAAGTGATTCCTATCAGTTAGTGAGCCAAACATTATAAAACAGGTGGCAAAGAGTTGCCACAGAGAAAGCACTTGAAGGAACCAAATCAGACCTGGGCTTTCTTCTTAGTCTGTTTTTGTTACTGTTGTTGTTGCTGTTGTTGCTGTGATAAACACCTGACCAAAATTAACTTGGAGGGGGAAGAGTTTATTTCCTCTTATAGGTTATATAGTTTATTCTTAAAGGGAGCCAAGGCAGGAACTCAAGGCAGGAACCTGGAGGTAGGAACTGAAACAGAGACTATGGAAGAACAGCACTTGCTTCCCCGGGACTGCTCAGCTACATTTCTTACACAGCCCAGACCCACCTGCCTCTGGAATGTGCTGCCCACAATTGGCTGGGCCCCCTCCATCAATTAACTGTTAAAAATGCTAGTCCGATGGAGGTAATTTCACAGTTGAGTTTCCTTCTTCTCTGGTATGTCTAGGTTTGTGTTGTTGACAAAAACTATCCAACACAGGCATCTAAAGGAGAAGCTGTTTCAGCCAAGTGTGTGAGATGACTGTCACTTAGCCAGGTGAGAGGTTGGGGAAAGGGCGTCCTGAGATAAGGGAAGGGTGACAACAGAAGTAGAAAGGAAGGAAACAAGATGGTGTGCCTGGGAAATCACAGTTTAGAATTAGAGAGTGGAGGAACAGACGAGGCTGAGGCTTGGGACTGCAGTTTGTGTGAGGAGGAGAGGTAGTGGAATGAGGAACATTGTCAGGGAATCATGAGACCTCTCACCATAGAGCCCTTACCATAAGGCCCCACACCATAGAAGCTCCCATGTTCTTAGCAGCTCTGGTGGAAGAAAGACACCGAAAGTCACAGTTCTATACTTTATTACCTTCTTCACAGAGATCTTAGAACTATAGAGGGGCCCTCGTCCAATGTCTCTATTGACTCAGGAGACTGGCTGATAGCCTCCTCTCAATGCTACATCCAAGCAATATTAATCACTGAATAATACACACAACCTGAGCCTGCTAAGGTAACAGGAGGTTTACTTCATCCACACAGTTTGATGGAGGGTGATTATGAGTTGGGAAAAGTCAGGTGCTGAAGAAATCCTCTCAGCTTTTTTATATAGAAAAAGTAGGAGATCTTGGTGCTGGAGAGATTGCTCAGTGGTTAAGAGCACTGACTTCTCTTGCAGAGGACCCATGTTTGATTCCCAGCACCCACATGATGGCTAACAACTCTCTGTAACTCTAGTTCCAGGGATCCAACATTTCCTTCTGACCTCCATGGGCACTGTAGACATGACTGCACTTACACACATGCAGGCAATATGCTCATACATCCAAAATAAAAACAATAAATTTAAAAAAATTTTTAAATTTATTTTCATATGTGTATGAATGTACTGTCTGCATGCAGGTTTGTGCACCCGTGTCATGCAATGCCGCAGAGGTCAGAAGAGGGTGTCAGATTCCCCGGTGCTTTGGCTGGTTTTCTGCTCTGTTTACCTGAGTCTTAACCATCTTCTAAAGTCAGTGAAATCCCAGGCTCCTCCCTGGAGTTTCAAAAACTATTCCTACCTTGATAAAGATATTAGCTACTTTTCTGTTGCTGTAATAAAATACCATGACAAAGTGGACTTACAGAAGGAAGAGCTTATTTTCACAGTTGGGGAGGAAGAGTCTGTAATGTTGTGGGAGGCGTGGTGGCAGGTGAATGTAACAGGAAGCAGAATAACTAAAAATGAGGCAAGACTATGAACTCCCACAGCCCACCTCCAGTGACGTTCTTCCTTCCGAAAGGCTCCACCTCCCAAAGATACCATGACATCTCCACCATCAACTGGGGACCATATACCAAGTGTTCAAATGCTTTAGTCTTTAGGGGGGCACTTCTTATTCAGATCACCACAATGAACTTATTCTGCCTGGAGAGTTTCTGCCCTGTCTGTTTCATTCATAAGACACTTAGCAGTAGTTTATGGCTGTCCTAGTTTGGTTTCTGTTGCTATGACGAACTCCGTTTCTGAATACAACTTGGGGAGGAAAGGGTTTACTTCATCTAACAGGTTACAGCCCACCATTGAGGGAAGCCAAGACATAAACTCAAGGCAGGATTGTGAAATAGAAACCACAGAGGAAGGCCACTGCTTAATAGCTTGCTCCTTTTGACTATTCTTTCTTTCTTTCTTTCTTTCTTTCTTTCTTTCTTTCTTTCTTTCTTTCTTTCTTCTTTCTTTTTTTGGTCTTTTTGAGACAGGGTCTCCCTTTAGCCCCAGCTCTCCTGGAACTCACTATGTAGACCAGGTTGGCCTTGAACTCCAGAGTGCTGGGACTAAAGGAATGCACCACCACACCTGGCTAGCAGCCACATGGCAGCTAACAACCACCATTACTCCAGTTCCAGGGGAACCAACTCCCTCTTCTGACCTCCACAGGCACTGCATAGGCACTTACATATATACAGGCAATACACTCATACATGTAAAATAAAGATAATAAATCAAATGTTTTTTAAAAGAAGTGGGGAGTAGCCGGGGAATGGTGGTGCACGCCTTTAATCCCAGCCTCAAATATTTTTGTTATACACCCCCAGGCCCACCTGCCTTGGCATGGCACTGCCCACAGTGGGCTGGGCTCTCCTACACCAACCAGCAATGAAGGAAATGCTCCGCAGACATGCCCACAGGCCAATCTGTTCTAGGAAATTCCTCAATCAAGATTTCCTCTTTTCAGGTGACTCTGGGTTGGATCAAGTTGACAGATGGAGCTAACTATGGAAATGACATTGTATATCATTTTCTTTTTTTCTTTTCTTTTTTTTTTTTTTTTTTTTTTTTTTGGTCTTTTTAAGACAGGGTCTCCCTGTAGCCCCGGCTATCCTGGAACTCACTCTGTAGACCAGGCTGGCCTTGAACTCACAAAGGTCTGCCTGCCTCTGCCTCCCAAGTGCTAGGATCAAAGGCGTGCGCCACCACGCCCAGCTGTTTATCATTTTCTATTTCTGTGCATGTGTATAGGCCAGAGGGCAACCTTGAGTGTCATTCCCCAGGCACCATCTTTTCCCTTCTTAAGACAAGTCTCTCATTAACCTGGAGCTCACTATTTGTACTCGGAGCTGACTGTTTTCACCTCAGAGCTGGGATTACAAGTATAGCAGCCACACCCAGAAAGGGACTGAACTCAAGTCCTTGTACTTGGAAGGTAAGAACTTTACAGACTGAGCTATCTCCCTAGGATTCCCCTCTGCTTTTGTAAGCTTTCTTTAAGGCTCAAGGATCGCAACTCACACCTGTTTATCATCTTAGACCTCTGAAAGTAGTCGATATAAGGGGAGGCAGAATCATGGAGTCCCTGGATTCAGATCTGGCCCTGTCGGCTGCTTGCTGTGTGACACCAAGCTGTATAATCTCCGACCAACTGCCTTCTCCAAAGTTATTGAGAAAATTTAAGTGCATTCCATTTCTCAAGTGGGGAGCATGGTACCTGGTATGCATTAGTCACTCCACAAAGGCCAGCTATCATTGGGAGCTCAAGGAGTATTCTTTGATGATGGTGAATGAGTCAATTGACCCTCAAAGGGAGAAAAAGAAGAATTTTTTTAAAGATGAACTCAGAGATAGAAAAATCTCCTTTGCATAGGAAATAGAAAAAGCAGCACAAGTTGGTAGGGATTGCCTCCCTTCCCCTCCACCATATCCACCTTGCAACAGAAGAGTGCAGGGCATCAAAATGACTAACAGCCCAGCAGGCCACGCAGGGCAGAGTCAGGGGCCCAGGCTGCTGGGCGAGGTTGCTATTGTCAAGACTGGGCCAGCTTTGCCTCTGGGCCTCAACAGCAGTTAATGCTGTTAGGAAGAAAGATGGGCCCCTTTGGGCCCCAAACCCTGGTACTGTAGGAAAAGCCTCCTGAAGGTCAATGATTGGAGACAAACACAAGAGTTGAAGCAGAAGTTTCTAGGGATGTAGCCGATTTTGTCAAGAGTCAGGGAATATACTATTCTGGGTGCATGTGAATATGTCTTCCCAAGAGTCTTAAAAAGGCAAAAGCATGTTCTCCAATTTTATTTCCATTTGTAACCGTGGAACAGGCTTCTCTGAAGTACAGACTGACTATTGCTTTCATTTGGTGCCTTGTGAACTTGCAAAGAGATCCTTCTTCAAATATATTTGAGAGTTTTGTGATGGGATTTGCATAATCATACTTGCTGCTCATTCTGCTAAAGTCTCCTAGGAGGCTGGCACTCACCTCATAGTGATCCCTTAGGAGGAGCAAGGGAGACAGAGCACTCACCACCAGTCTCCTAAGTTGGCTGAAAGCAATACGTGTGTGTGTGTGTGTGTGTGTGTGTGTGTACCATGTGTGCACCAGTGCCCATAAAGCCAGAAGAGGGATCCCCTGGAGCTGGAGTTACAGGTAATTGTGAGTGCTTAGCTCTGAACTTAGCTCTTCTGTAAGAGCAGCAAGTGCTCTTAACTGCCAAGCTATCTCCACAACCCCTCCCCTCAAACAAACTTTTTGCTCACAGGTAGGCAGCCAGAATCAGCAGCAGCCTAGGCCCTGTGGAAAGCCAGTCTACCACGGCCCAGGGAGGCTGACCAGCTTGTGTGCAGCCTCAGTCATGTGTGCCCCACTTCGCAAAGCAGCTGAGTGTCCCAGCTCTCTGCTGGGATCCCAAGCTCTCTGCTCTGGGGTTTCATGCCCCCAGCATCCTTTGGAATACAGAACTTAAGCACGGTAGGCTATCCTATGGCAAGAGAGTCAACCGTAGAGCCTAGGCTATCCCTTACAGTTCCTTCCCCCAGATTGTAGCATTCTTGGTACCTTCTTCCCAAGATCTTCAAACAGGAGCTGCAAGAGTTGGGCTAACCAAGGCCACTTGGCAACATGTTTTCCTGCATCTTACACTAATAGTTTCTTACACTAATAGTTTCTAAATCTACCTGGAATGTTTCACACTGACTCCCACCCTCTTAAATCATTCACTGTCTTTATAACTATTTTTATTTATTTATTATTTTATTTTATGTGAATGCATGTATTGCCTGCATATATGTAAGTGCACCCATGTCATGCAATGCTCGTGGAGTCAGAATAGGGTATGTCAGATTCCCTAGAACTGGAGTTATGAATGGTTGTTAGCCACCGTGAGGGTGCTGAGATTCAAACCTGGGTTTTCTGCAAGAAGAGCCAGTGCTCTTAACTGCTGAGCCATCTCTCCAGCCCCTGTCTTTACAATTCTTTTCGTGACATAGTCTTCAGCAAAAGCATCTCCTTGGAGTATATGGCACTGTCTGGAGACATTTTTAGTTTTTATAAGCAGGGTGTTTCTGGAAGCTGCTGGGTAGGTAGTAGCTTGAAATGGTGTTAATCCTATAAGAAACAGGAGCATCTTGAAATGAAGGAGGGTCTCATCAGGAATCTCAACACTGAGAAACTCTGAGCTAATGTCATCATCCAGGCCACTCCCCACTAGACCATTCATGGCTTGTCACCGAAATATAAGGCTCAATTTAGTATGTGCCTGCAAAGATAGAACCAAAAAGAGTGTGAGGACTGGAGAGATGGCTCAGGAGGTAAAGCGCTTGCTGTGGAAGTGTGAGAACCAGAGTTTGGATCCCCAGAACCCACAGAAAGCTGGAAGAGGCAGTGGCACCTGGGCTCCCAGGGCTCCTATAGAGAGCAGGGAGGCCGAGACAGGACAGTCCCAAGAAGCTCCAGGCCAGTGTGGCCTGTGCAGCAGAGACCATCTCAAACAAGGTAGAAAGTGAGGTGAGGACCAAGACCTGGGGTGACAACCTGTCCTTTGACCTCAACATGAGTGCTATGAGATGCATGGGCCTTACACACACACACACACACACACACACACACACACACACCATCAGAGCACAGGCACATGGCTGCCCTCTCTGACTTTGACATTGGAGCAACTGACGCATCAACCACGGACCCCCCCCTCCTTCCATCCAGACTGTGGTCAGGGACAAACTTCAAGTCCTATAGAAACAAATTGCTCTCAAGCCAATGATTAAGAAGCGAAAACAAAGTTATAAAAACACAAATGCAAATCTAGAAGATGGCAGAATTCCCTCGAAGCATCTTCACAATGCTTTAATCATAATAAACTCAATGCAATTCACTTCAGTTCTTATTTTTACCCTAAAGACACAAGCATAGATCATCTCTATCAAACTATTGTCATTTATGTTTGATAAATGGTGTTTATATTTTCACCCAAGACACTCCTAAAATGTTGATGTGTTTCAAACTTTGTTGGGGGAGGGCTGAGGATGAGTTTAACAGTAATGAATTCATTTAATTATAGCTTATGTCTATTTATTTGATCCAAGAAAATGCTAGTTTTAGATGATTTTATTCCTAAATCCTACCAAATATTTAAGGAGCTGTTAATTCCTTTTTTATACAAACTATTCAAAAAAGCAAGTCAGGGGAAGATAGAGGCAGTCTTCAAATTACTTTATAAAACTAGTATAATTCTAAAATCCAAAGCTTTCAAGAAAAATACATGAAAATTATAGGAAATTTTCATTAATAAGAATAGAAGCAGCCTGGTGTGGTGGCACACACCTTTAATCCCAGCACTTGGGAGGCAGAGGCAGGCAGATCTCTGTGAGTTCAAGGCCACTTTGGTCTACAAAGTGAGTTCCAGGACAGCTAGGGCTACAGGGAGACTCTGTCTCAAAAAGAAAAAAACAAAAACAAAAACAAAAGGAAGATGGTTTAATAATATAAAATCTGTAATTCACCAAGTTAATAGATTGGAATAATGAGGAATAAAAAAAAATGGACCTACAGGGGCACAAATGACTTCAAAGGAAGTATTATTTTTTTATCAATAGTAGTATGTATTGTTTAACTTTTGCCGTGTAACAAATAACCACAAGCTTTCAGTGCTACAAAATAAGCATCTATTTTCATATATATTGGGTAAGCTAGGGGCCAGCTATTTTAGATGGGGTTCAGCTGAGCAGCTCAGCTTGTAAGGGCAGGTCTATGGGCTGGCTGGGTGATTGTGGCCCAGGTGTCTCTCATTATTCCTGGACCAGTTGACAAGACATTACAGGTTCCTCTTGTGGCAACACGTTTACAAACAGAACTTCAAACTTACAAACACTTCAGCCCCTTCTTAGATCATTTCTGCCACCATCCCATGTTGACAAAGCAACTTTTATAACTTGGATTTCAGTCAAAGAATGGGAAAGAGTCTCTAGAGAGATGGGTAAGTAGTAAGAAGCACATGACTGCTCTTGTAGAAGATCTGAGTTTAGTTCCTGGAGCCCATGTCAAGTGGTGCACAACCTTCTGTAACTCCAGCTCCAAGGGAGATCTGATGCCTTCTTCTGGCCTCTCCTGGCACCTGTACTCATATGCACATCATACACACATAATTAAAAAACAAAAATAAATCTAAACCTAAAAACAACAAAAAGGGAAGTATATCCTGCTGGTCTCATGGTATGTATACAGAATGAGCCTGAAATTGTGGTCTGTCATTAAAACATATCACAGGGCTACAGGGCATGTGGTTATAATATTATTTATAACTTATGTATACACACCTACGCATACATTCAATATATAATTTTGTATGTATCGTGTCTTTAAAAATGTACATTCAGCTTTCCTTGTCCCTCTCCAAAGCACCTGCTTTGGGGATAGATAACACGTGTTCATACATTCTTTGCAGTTCCCCCCATTAAATGGGAGAAACTGCTTCTCAGCATGAAGGTGGTTTAGCTTTATGACGTTTTGGCTAGCAGAGTAAACTGGAAATAGTATTGCTTGAGGTTTATTTCTTTTTGTCTCTCCTGGTAAAGAACCACAACTGGCTGAAATGCTTGCTGAGGGTGGAGGAACTCCAGAAGGGGTAGGAGAGAAAGGTACAAATGCCAGATAAGGCAGGTTTCACAAAGGACTGTAATCGACATAAAGGTTTTTGTCCTATTTGCTAAGAATAAGCTGATAGGTATATTAAGTAGATATTTGTGGGTTTTCTTCTACTTCTTTATTATCTAATGTAACATTGATGGGGCTAATGGCTAAGCATTATAACTCTGTTATCATCTATAAGTTATGGTACATTTAAAAAAGTCTTCCTCAAAGGACTTTCCCACTCCAGCTCTTTGGAACCCAAATGATTACATTCCAAGGTCCAGGTGCTTCAGGATTTGGTGTTTTATCTGCTGGATTTGATTCTGGTTTTTGTTTGTTTGTTTGTTTTGTTTTGTTTTTTGTCTTTTCAAGACAGGGTCTCCCTGTAGCCCCAGCTGTCCTGGAACTCACTCTGTAGACCAGGCTGGCCTTGAACTCACAAAGATCCACCTGCCTCTGCCACCCGATTGCTAGGATTAAAGGCGTGTGCCACCACGCCTGGCTGGGCTTGGGTTATTTTTTTTTCCCCCCTCTTTTGGAATAAAAATGTCCATTTTGGTACCATAACATATTGGAAGCATGTAAGTTGTTTTTGATGTTCATCAGAGCTCATAGTTAAAAGAGATTTGAGGCTTTTTAAAATCTTTTTGAGACAGGGTCTCCCTGCCAACCTGGCCGTCCTGGAACTCACTCTGTAGACCAGGCTGGCCTTAAACTCACAGAGATCCACCTGCCTCTGCCCCCCTCAAGTGCTAGGATTAAAAGTGTGCACCACCACTCCTGGCAAGAGATTTGAGACTTTTAAATCATTGGGATTCATAAAGATTTGGGGGGGCCTTTCAAAGTGGGCTATATTATGAGAGAGGCACGAGCATTAGAACCATGGCTCACACTTAATCCCAGTACTCAGGAGGCAGAGGCAGGCAGAGCTCTGTGAGATAGAGGCCAGTCTGATCCACATAGTGAGTTCCAGACCACTTGAGGCTACAGGGCAACCCTGTCTCAAAACAAACAAACAAACAAAACCCAACAAAACAAAAAAGTGAGAGCTGGGAGACAAGAGGACAAGGTTCTGATTTTTAAGCTTTATTATTTTAATATTTATTCATTAAAATGTATGTGTATGTGTGTGCCTGCTTAAGGTTATGGTTTTGGACAAGGTTAAGATTTTTAAGCTTTATTATTTTAATATTTATTCATTAAAATGTATGTGTATGTGTGTGCCTGCTTAAGGTTATGGTTTTTAAAATATTTTTTATTACTTTATTTTTATTTTATTTTATGTGTATGAGTGTATTGCCTGCATGTATGTAAGTGTACTTGTGTTGTGCAGTGCCAGCAGAGGTCAGAGGAGGGCATTAGATTCCCCTGAAACTGGACTTACAGACAGTTATTAGCCACCACATGGGTTCTGGGAATCAAATCCCAGTCCTCTGCAAAAGCAGCCAGTACTCATAACTGCTTAGCCATTTCTCCAGTCCCGGGGTTATGATTTTTTTTAGTGACATGTTTGTGTGTCAAGCTGACAAGGGTAGATTGTGCTGGTTGGTTTTAATGTCAACTTGCCACACATTTGAATCATCTGAGCGGGGAGGAATTGTCCTGGTTGCCTTAATTGAGATGGGAAAACCTCCACTGAATGTGGCCCATACCTTTAGGGAGCAGCTCAGGGAATGGCAGAAGGAAGATTATTTGCCTTTTGCTGGCTTGGCCTTGGCTCTTGACACCACGTTGATTGACCCAGTTGCTGCTCCCTTTGCTGTTATCAGAAGCAGCATTTCCAGGTTTCCATCCTTTGTTAAGTCCCTGTGGCTCTCCAGGAACAATCTAGGTTTTCAGCGCCATGCTGGGACTGCAGAGGCACCCAGTCTCTTAGAGCAAGCAGCTACTGGGTCCTCAGCCTCTCAGGTATGAGACCACTGTTGTTACTATTTCAGTAAAGCTTATGTAATAAATGATTTTAATATATATTCATCCTATTGGTTCTCCTCTCCTAGAGAACCCTGACTATACACTACTTTTTATCTTTTATTTACAGGAAATTGATATCTGTACAAGTTCAACATGGGCATGAGTATTTTTGTATAATAGATTATTATTAATATTATTATTATTTCTACATTAATTTTAAGCCTGGGCCTCAGGAGACCTACAACATTACTCCTTGTACTGCACGGTTTCTAGCCCTGCCACTCTTAGCTTCTGAGACCAGATCATTCTTTGCTATCCAGCCTGGTTCTATGCACTGTAGGATGTTCATCTGAATGCTGGTTTCAAGACCAGGTGACAGTAACAAGCCCCACCCATCCCTACACTTCCTTAAGGGAAAATAAATTCACAAAATTCACACATTAAATACATTTTAGGAGACCCTTCTTATTTATTCTCCCACAATCTTATTTATGTTGTTTTATATGTATGTATATATTTTATTTTTATGTGTATGAGTGTATTGCCTGTGTGTATGTAAGTGCCCCCATGTCATGCAATGCCGGCTGAGGTCAGAAGAGGGCATTGGATCCCTGGAACTGGAGTTACCGGGTTTTTTTCTTTGTTTGTTTTGTTTTGATATTTTTGAGACAGGGTCTCCCTTTAGTCCCAGCTGGCCTGGAGCTCACTCTGTAGACCACACTGGCCTTGAACTCACAGAGATCCTCCTGCCTCTGCCTCCCAAGTGCTAGGATTAAAGGTGTGCACCACTATGCTCGGCTCACAATCTTATTTTTTAAAGATTTATTTTTATTAAGGTATATGTGTCTTTGTGTGTGTATGTGCATGAGCGTACAAGTGTCCCCAAAGGCCATAAGGGGCGTCAGATTCCCTGCAGCTGGAGTTACAGGTGGTTGTGAGATGACTGACATGGGTGCTGAGATCTGAACTCAGATCCTTTGCAAGATCAGTAAGCATGCGTAACCACTGAACCATCTCTCTACACCACCTCAGCATCTCCACCCACATCCTACAATTTTATCCAAAGAGAAATAGGTTGGTTTGGCAGGAGCTGTTCTTTATGATCATCTCTTTCATCTTGTCTTTCAACCTCTTCCAAAACAGATTGAAAGACATTTACAAAATGCCAAGACAAATTCGCAGTAAACAAGAAAGCACAGATAAGAGAAAATGAGGTCACCTGAAGCAAGATAGGACTGCAGGATGTTGGCCAAGCCTGGTGCAGGCCCTTGGGCTTGGTTGATCCAGCTTCCGCTCTTCCCTACCCACTCTGAGCTTCCTCAGGGCCCCCTTGCCTCCTGGCTTTGCCCCCAGCTCCAGGTCTCCCTGACTCTGATGAAGATCTGTTCTCTTGCTGGGAAGACTTCTTCTGAATCAGCCCTTGCTGGTTCCCTTCATTCAGCCACGCTTTTCCAACTAACCCTCCTCACTTGATCCTTTGAAGGCACCACATTTCCTACCAGCCCTCAAATCTATTCATTCTATATGCCAGCTAGATGCGGGCCATGGATGCAGCTCGTGTACATATCAAGTGGCAAGAACTATGATCAAAAGGATCTGTAGTCTCTAAGAGGCAGACTTACTATTCCTGATGCCGACATGGGCAAGAAATTTCCTAGGGTTTCTTTGAGAGGAGACTGGTGTAGAAACCTCACATTGGAGTCTAGAGAGATGGCTCAATGATTAATAGTTTATACTGCTCGCCAGCCTGATCCACACAGTGATTGTCAGGACTGCTGGGACTACAGGGAGACCATGTCTCAAAAAGACCAAAAAAAATTTTTTTTAGTTATATTTTTTATTTTTTATATCAGAGAGAGACAGAGAACGAGAGTGAGAGCGAGAGAGAGAGAGAGAGAGAGAGAGAGGAGTGAAGGGGCAAGGGAGAGAAAGGCTTGCACCCAAAAATAAATATTTTTAAAAAAGAACTCCCACTTTTTTCCTTTTGCCATCTCTAAGCTACACAGGGCTCAGTCTGCGGATCTCTCTCTTCTCATGCACATTCACTGTCCAGTTTAACACCATACACAAGTGATGATCCTCTAACATGTCTCCAGTTCTGACTTCTCCCCAAGCCCAGATTTCAACTGCTTACATCTGGATATACCATAGGAATACAGACTTTTAGCATGTCCAAACCAAAACTTTCAACTTTATTCCATAATCTTTCTTTTCTAGTCTCCCCCATGAACGGTTGAGAGCCCCAGCATCACTCACTTGGTGCCCAGGATAGTAGCGAGCATGGGGGTATCAAATAATTTTATTGGAGCCCATTGGTTTGGACTGAGCTCCTGCCCAACAGACTATACCCAAATGGGGTCACTCATGCTGAGTACCATATCGCTGAGTCCAAATAAAATAGTTCACTTGTGTTTCCCAAGAAATCAGAAGAGAAATGGTAGCCAAATCCCTCAACAAACCACAACTATTTTATTATTATTATTATTATTATTATTATTATTATTATTATTGGTCTTTTCGAGACAGGGTCTCCCTGTAGCCCTAGCTGTCCTGGAACTTACTCTTTAGACCAGGCTGGCCTTGAACTCACAAAGATCTGCCTGCCTCTGCCTTCCAAGTGCTAGGAGTAAAGGCATGCGCCACCACACCCAGCCACAACCACAACTTTTAGCTGGCTTTCTGCCTTCATCTTTACAACCTGTGCTAGCTAGTTTTTATCAACTTGATACAAACCAGGGACACCTGGAAAGAGATAATCTCAACTGAGGAATTTCCTCCAGCACTCTAGCCTTCAGACATGTTTCTGAGGCATTTTCTAAATTGCTAGTTGATGTAGGAGGACCCAGCCCACTGTGGGTGGTGCCATCCCTAGGCAGGTAGACCTGGGTTGTAAAAGAAACAGCTGAGCAAGCCAAAGGGAACAAGCCAGTAAGCAGTGTTTCTCCATGGTCCCTGGCTTCAAGCCCTTGCCTTGACTTCCTGCTTTGGCTCCCCTCAATGATGGACTGCAAGCTGTAAGAGGAAATAAACCTTTCCCTCCCCAATCTGCTTTTGGTCATGGTATTTATTACAAGAAAAGCAAACTACAACACAAGAAATGTTACTTTAAAACAACCAGCCCCCCTTTTATTGTTTGTTTCTTTCATTGGCCTTTTTTTTTGCCTAGTCAATTCACTCTCTAGTCTATTCATGGGAATAGCCTTTCTAATGGGCGTGCACCTTAAAATGCACACATCTCAAAGTGAGATGTTGCCTGATTCTGGAGCTGAAAATAAAAGCCAATTGAGATCTTAAAACTAAACTTTTTTTCCCATGCGTGTGTGTGTGTGTGTGTGTGTGTGTGTGCGCGCGCGCGCTATAAATTAGTCTTTTTTTTCCCTCACACTCCACATTCAATTCAATCGTCTCCAATGCTCAAAATTTCAGAATCTGGGGGCTGGAGAGATGGCCCAGTGGTTAAGAGCACTGGCTGCTCTTGTAGAGGACCTGGGTTTGATTCCCAGCACCACAAGGCAGCTAACAACCATCTGTAACTCCAGTTCCAGGGGTTCTGACATCCTCTTCTGACTTCCAAGGGCATTGCACAACACGGGTGCACTTACACACATGTAGACAATACACTCATACAGGTAACAAAATATAAATGATTAAAATGTTTTTTAAAAATTTCAGATTCTGATCAATTTTTACTACTTCTATTGATTTAGCCCAACCTCAGAATCCTCCAGTTGTTCCCTGTCACACCTACAATATAAAGTTTTCACTGTGCTTTATAGGGCTGTGCAATCTGGCTACCGACAGTTCTCCTTGTTCTTTAACGCTAAGCAGTCCCACCTCTCCCTTTTTTGCTTTGCTTCGTACCATTTATCAGCACCTGACATTAAGTATGCAGTGTCGTGTTTGTACATTGCCATCTTTCCAATTACAATACAGAAAACACAGGTCTTTGTTTCATTGGGCCCTTGGAATCCTTTAACGTTTGGTACAATGCTCAACACATAGCCCTAGATAAACATCTGTTAAATGACTGGGATTCCATTTAATTTGTCTAACTTTTTGACACAAACTCAGCAAGATCCAACAACTATTTGATTCTCCATTACATAAATACTAGATGCTAGATACTTAGCTCAAGATTTAAAAACCTATAAAAGTCAAATCTATATTAATTGTTTGGGGTGAGTACTGATTGGGAAAAGGAGTAAGAACTCCCAGAGTCTAGAAATGTTTTCAGGGTGGTACATAGCTGAGACTACATTAAGATTTGCATGTTTGGGGGCTGAAGAGATGGCTCAGTGGTTGAGAGCACTGGCTGCTCTACTAGAGGACCTGAGTTTAGTTCCCAGCACCCACATGGTGACTAGCTCCAGTTCCAGGGGGATCAGATGCCCTCTTCTAACCTCTGGGCACTGCATTTCACGGGTGTACTTACATACATGCAGGCAATAACACTCATAAACATAAAATATTTGTAAAAGATAGAACCAAAAAAGATTTACATAATTTTTGAGAACTCCATATATATTTTGAATATATTCACCTCTCAACCACCACTCCAACTTCATGTCTTTTTTTTTTTTTAATAACTCATTGATTCCAATCTGTGTAGCCCATATGCTAATCGGTGTGGGATCCGTGCCCTGGAATATGGTTGACCTAGCAGGGGCCACAACCTTAAGGAAGTTACTCTCGCCCTCAGAAGCCTTCAGCAGTCAACAATAGCTCTTCCCCGCTCCATGCTGCAATGTTGACAGGCAATCTTAGGCGCCGTGAGTCCATGAGTGCAGTGATCCTGTCATGTCCAGAAGACACTGTTTTGGTTTTGTCACCCCCAACCTGTCACTTATAATCTTTTTACGCCTTCTTCGGGATTTGCATATTTTAAGCTGAATACAAGTTTTTTTGTTGTTTTTAACATTTCTGACCAGCACAGAGTGGCAAGGAAAAAACGAAGGACGTGTGCACAAACCGCTTTTGTGTACAGTGAGGACTCATGTCTAAGAGGGGAATACCCCTCTGAAAGAAAAAGGGTAGGATGCATCCTGACTTTTGGACACTGGAAAAATCATGGTTTCCAGGAACCCTGGGCCCTCCTCGTGTCCTGGGCTCGCTTTCTCTCTGTGGTGCTCATCACTACATTCTCCACAGAACAGGATGCTGGATGTATGGGGACCGGCGATCCAGGGGTGATGAGGGAGCATCGGAGGTGACCAGAGCCAGAGAGACGAACGACAGGGACTTCCTACAGTTCAGACTCTTAGACCCTCACCCCGAGAAGGAGGACGTGGCATCTTTTACGTCACAAAGCCCAGGAAGGTGGCCGCTGTGCGGCCCAGCAACGCGCAGGCGCAACAGAGCTGTCTGCGCAGGCGCACAACGGCCGGAGCGAGCAGGCGGGCGGGTGCGCGCTATGGAACAGCGGTTAGCCGAGTTCCGGAAGGCCCGCAAACGGGCCGCGCTTGCAGCCGAGCAGTCCACTTCGAGCCAGGTCCAGCAAGGCTCGGGAGAGAAGGCGAAGGAAACAGCTGCGACCCTAAAGGCGACCCAAAAGACAGCCTCAGGCTGGCTGAGACACTTCCTGGACGGCAAATCCAGGCCCTTCCGGGCACGGGCCGTTCCGGCTCAGGTGAGGTCATAGGCCACGCCCCCGGCCGCGCCTTGGGAGCCCCCTGAAGCCCCGCCTCCTCCAAAAGGCCACGCCCCGACTCCCTCGTGGGCCTCCCCGAAGCTCCGCCTCCTCCCAGAGGCCAAGCACACAGTCTACCTTTTCCTGCCCAGTGCGTTTTCCTAACCGCCTCCCTCCTCCTTGGGGGGCTGGATACTACTTGTTTTGCCTCGTGCGTTACTGTTGGCCACGTGGCTTTGACATTTTTCTTAACCGACCGAGTCCCACGCAGAAACTAATTGCAAACAAAAATGATGGTGTAGGGCCCTGGAAGAAAGTAACTTTTCTTTGAGTTCAGTTTATCTTGTGGCTTTGGGAAACTTACACAACCAAGCACAGCCCTCTGCTAATGGGAAGGTCACAAGCGGCAGTAATTAAAGCTTCCCTTTGTTTGCATCCAAAGTACGTGGAGCCAGTGACTCAGGCAGCTTGTGCTTTAGAAATGGGCGGGAGGAGGCGGGGATTTACGTTTAAGCTAAGCAGGTCCAGGCCTGATTACAAAAGTTGCTGCTACAAAACTTACAGTGGCCACTGTAACTGCCCGTGGTGGCAACGCATAGGCTTGCTATCTATCGTTCCTGAAATTGAGAAGTATAGTAAGTGCAATAATGAGTGGTCAGGGTGGGAAAATGGGATTAGTATACTAGCCCCTTCATTCTTCATTCTTTAGGTGCTGTGTTATTTTGTGGATGAATTTAATTCGGATCTTTGTGCCTTCACTTGGCTTTCACTTGCTCAGGAGTACAATGGCAGGGTGACCTGGCCATGAGGTTGAAATGCCTGTGTGGAAGTGTAAAACCTTCCAAGAGGGGAATTCAGTCCAGTTTTTTCAGCAGTCTGCAACAGGGCCTTAGTTTCTAGTAAGTGTATCAAGACACATCCCAACCCAACAAAGAAGGCTTTTAAAAGTCAAAGTCTGGGGACTGGAGAGATAGCCTAGCAGTTAAGAGCGCTGCCAACTGCTTTTGCAAAGGACCCGGGTTCGATCCCCAGCACCCACATGGCGGCTGAGAACCGTCTTTGACTCCAGTTCCAGGGGAATCCGACGCCCTCTTCTGACCTCCTCGGCATTGCACGACATGGGTGCACAAACCTACATGCAGACAGTACATTCATACACATACAAAAATAAAACAAAATAAAACTATTTAAAAAAGTCAAAGTCCGGGGCTGGAGAGATGGCCTAGCGGTTAAGAGCGCCGACCGCTCTTGCAGAGGACCCGGGTTCGATCCCCAGCACCCACATGGCGGCCGAGAACCGTCTGAAACTCCAATTTCAGGAGAACTCCAGTTCCAGGGGAATCCGACACCCTCTTCTGACCTCCGCGGCATTGCACGACACGGGTGCACAGACTTGCATGCAGTCAGTACATTCATACACATACAGAAATAAATAAAATTAATAAAAAAAAAGTCAAAGTCCAACAATGATATATTAAATTGTTTTATGTATTCAAGAATTTCATACAATGTATTTAATTATATTTAAATCCCCCCCCCACATCCATCCCCATCTAACCACCCTTCTCTCCCTCTACCCCAGCCAGATGGGCCCAGCATGGATGGAGGAGGTAGACAGGGAGTCCCCGCCCTAGCTGAGAATTTATCACCAATGATACATTTTAAAATTGGAAAAAAAAAGCCGGGCGTGGTGGCGCACGCCTTTAATCCTAGCGCTTAGGAGGCAGAGGCAGGCCGATCTTTGTGAGTTCAAGGCCAGCCTGGTCTACAGAGTGAGTTCCAGGACATCTGGGGGCTACAGGGAGACCCTGTCTCAAAAAAAAAAAAAAAAAAAAATTGGAAAAAAAAATTGGAATATACAGTGAAAAAAGCAAATTTCCAAGTGTTTTCACATTTCTGGCATGTTCTTTGAAACTTCAGAACAATAAATCACTATTTCCAGGAATTCTTAGAAATTTCACAATTATGATTTAAGGAATAGAATTTTAGCAATTGTCATGCTATTTGAATAGCTAAAATTCTTGTTTAAAAAAATAAACTGCACTAAGTTTAGTATTACTTAAAAAAAAACCTGTATCCTACAGGAATATTCAACAATGAAAGATATACTTTAAAATTCATAGCATTGGGTGAGAGAGTTGGCTTCATGGTTAACAGCACTCTGGCTGCTCTTGCAGAGGACCCAGGTTCAATCCCCCCCCCCCAAACGGGTGCTAACAACTGTCCTTAATTCCAGTTGCAGGGCATCTGACCTCCACAGGCATTGTACAGCACTGGTACACTAACATACCTGCAGGGAATTCACTCATACACAGAAAATAAAAAATAAAATAAAATAACATATCATTGTTGCCAAATAAATCTACTTTATTTTAAAACATAAATAAAACTGATTGGGCCTAGTGACTAGGGCCTGTAATCCCAGCACATTCAAGGCCTCCCTGGACAAATTTAGAGAGGTCCTGTCTCAAAAAATTCAAGAGCTGGGGTCAGTAGTGAAGGGCTTATTTTATGCTTGTGGTGTACTAAGTTTAATCCCCAGCACTGCCAAAAAGATGCTAAAATAAATAAATAAACAAACAAATAAATAAACTTTAAAAGTGCTGGGGATAATTCAGGGGTAGAGCACTTTGACTAGACTAGCATGTTCAAGACCCTGGGTTTGATCACCCAAAAACTCAAAATGGTGGAGTAATGGTGCATGCCTGTAATCCTAGCACTTGGGAATCAGGGGCAAGAGAATCTGGAGTAATGGTGCATGCCTGTAATCCTAGCACTTGGGAATCGGGGGCAAGAGAATCATGAATTTGAGGCTGGCAAGGCTACATAAGCAAAACAGTGTTAAAAACACAGCCCCCCCCCCCAATCAGATTGTACCACAGAAGTTGACATCTGTCATGTTAAGGTGAGATAGACCCAGCACTCAGGAGGCAGTGGCAGGTGAATCTCTTGTGAAATTAAGGCCAGTATGGTCTACATACAAGTTCCAGAGCATTGGGAGCTACAGGAAGACTCTCTCTCAAATAACAAACAAGCAAGATCTGTTCAGGGCTGAAGAGATGGCTTGTACAGAGGACCTGGGTTCAGTTCCCAGTATCCACATGGTGGCAAACAACTGTAACTACAGTTCCAGGGGGATCCAAAGTCCTCTTCTGGCATCCATGGGTATGGGACACACATGGTGTACTTACATCCATGCAGGCAAAACATTCATACCTATCAAATAAATTAATTAAAGATATAACTTCCAAAAAAAATCAAGATATAACTTCCTTTAAGTTGATTTATTATTGCATAGTATCTGTATTTTTCTTTTTTAAGATTTATTTATGTATATGTGTATGCCTGAGTATATGTGCACCGTGTGTGTGCAGGTGCTCACAGAGTCCAGACACGAGTGCAAGATCCCCTGGAACTGGAGTTACAGGCAGCTGTGAGCCACCATGTGGGTGCCAGAAACTGAACCTGGGTCTTCTGGAAGAGTAGTCAGTGCTTTTAACCACTGAGCCATCTCTCCAGCCCCTTAACCATTTTTTTTTTTTTTTTTTTTTTTTGTTTTTTTGAGACAGGGTCTCCCTGTAGCCTCAGCTGTCCTGGAACTCACTCTGTAGACCAGGCTGGCCTTGAACTCACAAAGATCCACCTGCCTCTGTCTCCCAAGTGCTAGGATTAAAGGCGTGCGCCACCATGCCTGGCTAACCATTTATTTTTATAACGGCTTCTCTTCACTAGCTATTGATAAATATCCACATCCTTCACCTCCCTCTGCCCAGAATTTGTTTGAAGCCAAGCAGTCCCCCCGATGATGAGGTTCTATCCTAGGATTAAAAGGCTTGTAACTCTTTTCAATCCTATGGAAACCTGCCTCCCTCTCTAGCCTTATCCTGGGGAGGCCCCCAGGACAGCACTTCAGCCCCCAGTGTTCATTCTCCACTCTGGTCTGTAGCTCCCCACCTTTCAGCCTTGGCTTAAAGGGCCCTACTGCTCAATATTTCTGGGCCTGGGGAGATGCTTCAGTCATGCTTGCTGTGGACCTAAGTTCCAGTCCCAGCATCAGCACAAAAAAAGCTGAGCTTTGTAAAGCACACTTCTGATCTTAGCACTGGGCACAGAGGCAGGAGGCTCCCAGGGCTTGCTGCCAACCATGGTAACTGATGAGCTCCAGGGTCAATGAGGGACCTTCCATTAAAAATAAAGGTGGAGTGCAATTGTGGAAGACACCCCTGCTGTTCTCCCCCCCCCCCCATCTCTCCCTGTTTCTCTGGAAAAGGCCTGCAGTTGGGGAGCAGCTTGGTACTGGAGAATGGAAACGCCTTCCCTGAGGTATGCCTATGTGTACCGCAACAACCACAAACACTTATGTGCACAGCTTTTATAGTGGAAGATGAACAGAATCAGCACTAGGCAAAATCCCTAGTCAGGCATTTACACACCCAAACACACATGCACGCAGGCATGCACGCACACACAGGATATACATCCCCTCTGTCAGTTTGTTGGCCTTTAACTCTTCCCCCTCCTCTCTCTCAAACCTTTTCTCCACTATCCCTTACAGAGGACCTTGTTACATATAAAAGACTTTGGAGAGACCAAGTCCTGGATGATATCTCATCTCCGCCTATTGCTAGCTGTGTGGCTTAAGGGGGGACTGCTTAACCCCTCAGTGTTTCCATACCAGAAACTGGAAATCAAAACCAACCTTCCTGATTTACAGGGGATCAAGCGTCCATGGAGGCACTTGGTGAACTGTGGTGGGGGAGGAGCAGGATGCTTTTAATACTCAGAATCATTTTTGAGCTTACTGGGAACTACTGTTTCTATCAGTGTCTGGCCCTCTGCCTCCACGTGGGCTTCCTGATTGAGCAGCTAATGTTGCCCCTGTCTGCTTTTGCCCCCTTTCAGTGTATTCTGTGGATGGCAGAGTGTCAGAAATGGAAATTGGACTGTGCTAGTTTCCTGCTGAGACCTTCAGTGGATTGCCATTTCTAAAATCTTCTGTGGTTTGCTTGACTAATAGGATCTGGCTCTCACCTGCCCCTAGCTTGTCATGTCTGCGTCCTTGTTCAGGACACTGCACGCACCCTGTCTGTCGGGTTTCCTACCTGATTTACCTGTCTTTTGGGGTGATAAGTATTGTGCCTGCTGCTCAAATCTGAAATGGGCATTTCTTTGTTTTATAAATGCCGGTGGTACCTAAGTCAAGTCACAGCAAAGAATCTACCACTTCCATCCACAGGACAGAACGAGCTCTCAAGGAACCAGAAGGAGGCTGCTCAGGACCATTTCTCCTGTTTCTGAGGAAGTTGGCTGTTCTTTTTAAATACGTGTATAAAACTACACATCTTTGATTTAAGGAAAAAAAAATGCTGGTGGTAGTGGAAATAGCCGAGGGTAGAGCATGCCCAGTCCATGCACTGCACTGGCCTAGCAGGAAGGCTAGGAGTGGGAGGGAGGAGAGGACCAGGAGATGGCGCCAGGCCTCAGGACATAGGTTAGCCAAGCTGAGATAGGGGGTCGTTTGTGAAGCAGTGGATTGTGGGTTATTTTATACAGGAAAATTTTTAGGCTCTTATTTTTCAAGCTGTAAGTCCTGACATTCATGGATAGTAAAAACAACCCAGAGGCTCTTACCTCCATTAAAAATTGTTTAGGGGTTGGAGACATGGCTCAGTCGTTAAGAGCACTGGCTGCTCTTGCAGAGGACCAGAGTTGTTTGGTTTTCTTTCCTTCCTTCCTTCCTTCCTTCCTTCCTTCCTTCCTTCCTTCCTTCCTTCCTCCCTCCCTCCCTCCCTCCCTCCCTCCCTCCTTTCTTCTTTCTTTCTTTCTTTCTTTCTTTCTTTCTTTTCTTTCATACACATCTTTTTTTTACCTTTTATTATATTTTTTTATGTGTATGAATGTACTGTCTGCATGTAGGTTGGTGCATCCATGTCATGCAGTGCCATGGAGGTCAGAAGAGGGTGTCGGATTCCTCTGGAACTGGAGTTCAAGATGGTTCTTAGCTGCCATGTGGGTGCTGGGAATCAAACCCGGGTCCTCTGCAAGAGCAGTTGCGCTCTTAACCACTGAGCCATCTCTCCAGCCCCATATACATCTTTTATGTGTTTGAATACATAGCCTGTATATAAGTGTACCTGTGTCATGCAATGCCGGTGGAGGACAGAAGAGGACATCAGATCCCCTGGAACTGGAGTTACAGATTGTTGTTAGCCACAATGTGGGTGCTGGGATTTGAACCCAGTCTTCTGCAAGAACAGCCCATGCTTTTTTTTTTTTTTTTTTTTTTTTTTTTGGTCTTTTCGAGACAGGGTCTCCCTGTAGCCCCAGCTGTCCCGGAACTCACTGTGTACACCAGGCTGGCCTTGAACTCACAAAGATCTGCCTGCCTCTGCCTCCTGAGTGCTAAGATTAAAGGCATGCGCCACCATGCCTGGCCAGCCCATGCTTTTAACTGCTGAGCCATTTCTCTGGCCCCCAGAGTTCAGTTCTTTTTTTTTTATTTTTTTTTTATTATTTTTTTATGTGTATGAGTGTACTGTCTGCATGTAGGTTTGTGCACCTGTGTCGTGCAATGCCACAGAGGTCAGAAGAGGGCGTCAGATTCCCCTGGAACTGGAGTTAAAAAACGGTTCTTAGCTGCTGTGTGGATGCTGGGAATTGAACCCAGGTCCTCTGCAAGAGCAGTCGGTGCTATCTCTACAGCCCCCAGAGTTCAGTTCTTAACAACCACATAACAGCTACATCATCCAAATTCTAGTTCCAGGAGATCCAGCACCCTCTTCTGGCCTCCATGGGCATTAGACACACATGGTACATTTATATACACACAGGCAAAACACTCATACAAAATAAAAATAAAAATCTTTTTTTTGTTTTTTTGTTTTTTCGAGATATGGTCTCCCTGTAGCTCCAGCTGTCCTGGAACTCACTCTGTATACCAAGCTGGCCTTGAACTCACAAAGATCTGCCTGCCTCTGCCTCCTGAGTGCTAGGATTAAAGGCATGCACCTCCACACCCGGCAAAAATCTTTTTAAAAATTAAGAATAATTTGAAATACAAGTGAGCTCTGGGCAGGCCAGTGTTGACTAGTGACGGGAAACTTTGGTTCCTGACACCGGTGTGGTGGTAGAGAACTGATTTCTTACTATGTATTGGTAAGATACTCCAAAAGAGTTTGGAGATTAGTGGACTAGAGGTCACGCTTCCTAAAGCCACCACACCCAAGGGTCTCCCATTAGCACCCAGCACAGGAGCTGTCGGGCCTTCCCAATCGAGGGGTTCTGGCTTTAACCTGTAGGCTATCCGAATGTATTGAGCATGTGTAGGGAGGATGATGGTGGCTTATAAAGCCCATTTAGCAGTGATACACAGGCTGGGTTGGGCCTGAGGAGAGGTAGGAGGCAGGGAGTCTAGTTAGAAGATGCTGCCGGGCCTGCGGGTGAGCGATGAGGGCAGGGTGGTGATGGGGTGGGATGGTAATGGGGATAATGGCCGGTAATGGCCATCACGGTGATTTGTTTTTTAATACATGAAAGGGATTTTTGTTTCCTGTTTTTGGTAGTCTCCATTTTAGAACCGAGTCACTCTTGATATTTTAGCTCATCTAATCAAATCAGCAAACATGTGTTGACTGTGACAGCACAGGAGGCAAGCGAGGCGCCTGCTACATTATCAATTACCGGGCAGGTTTTGTTGGGGGCACAAATGAGCCTTTGTTAGTAGCAGGCTAAAGCTGAAGAAATGGCTCCTGTGAATGGAGCCCATCTCAACGCTGCAAGGTCTTTGTGGGGTCACATCTCAGACTGCTGACCGTTCTGATTTGGAGCAGGGTGCCTAAGCGCTCTGGCAATGATTGAGAGAGGATGGCAACAAAATAGAAATCAATGAGCCGGCACTGCCTTCCTAGCTCAGTAAAAACTGCCTCTTTCGCTTTGTTTTGATCCTCGGCTCCATTACCCTCCCGTACTTATATTTGTTTGCTTGTGTATCCTAGGAAGCCACACCTCAGCTCCCAGGGAGCACAGCTGTCCCTCAGCCCTCGCCCTGCCCCCAGTCCTTCCTGACCAACATCACCTTCTTGAAGGTTCTTCTCTGGTTGGTCCTGCTGGGTCTGTTTGTGGAATTGGAATTTGGCCTGGCTTATTTTGTCCTGTCTATGTTCTACTGGATGTACGTGGGCACCCGAGGTCCTGAGGAGAGAAGGGAAGGAGAGAAGAGCGCCTACTCTGTGTTCAACCCCGGCTGCGAGGCTATCCAGGGTACCCTGACTGCAGAGCAGCTGGAGCGAGAGTTACAGCTCAGGCCCCCGCAGGGCTCATAGGCCCTGCTCTGCGGTCACACAGCCCTCGTGCATGGATCTAGAGGGCAAAGGACGGCAGCTGGCCGGGTGGCTCTGTGACCACCACCATCTCCTTCACTTGTCCTGCATCTGCTGAGGTTTCATCTTTGAACTCATCTTTGATTTTGGTGAAATATTCTAAAAGACACTCATCGTGGAGCTGATGTGATTTATAAAGACCGTATAAAAGAAAGGACTCCAACTTGTCTCATTATTTGAGAGGGGTGATGGTGGCCTGCCGGGGATGCTCTGGGGTGGGAGAGACCTCTGTTTTATTACCTGGCAATTTGATGGATGAATAGACACATCAAGACTATGTTAAACATAAATTTCTCTTTAAAATTTACACAGTGAGTTCTAGGCCAGCCAGGGCTACATATAAAAAAAATACTATTTATGACATTGTTTTCCTGAAAGGTTTAAGTTACAAGTTTTTATTTTATTTTATTATATTATATATTATTGTTGTTATTATTATTATTATTATTATTATTATTATTTTGGTCTTTTTGAGACAGGGTCTCCCTGCAGCCCCAGCTGTCCTTTAACTCACTATGTACACCAGGCTGGCCTTGAACTCACAGAGATCCTCCTGCCTCTGCCTCCCGAGTGCATTTTGTTTTTATTTTCCTACTTTTTCAGTCATCGATGCTACTGAAATGTAAAATGTCTGTGAAGCACTTGGTTTCCATGTGCAGGGCCCCATCGACTACTCATCACCATCTCCCATTTTCCTTTTATCTTGTCCCCACTTGGAATAGAAAGAAGAGACAAAGTCTCAACCAGGCAAAGTTGATATTGGAGATTTCTTTTTTTAAGATTTTATTTTAATGTGCATGAGTTTGTCTGCATGTATGTAGGTGCACCACTTATGTGCAATGCCTGCAGAGGCCAGAAGAGGGTGCCAGATCCTCTGGAACTGGAGTTACAGACAGTTGTGACCCGCCATATGGGTGCCAGAAACTGAACCCCAGTCCTCTGGTAGAATAGGAGATGCCCTTAACTGGGGAGCTGCCTTTCCAGCCCCAATATTGGAGATTTGATAAGTAATCAATGACATACTCAGCAAGAGACATTCTTGGGTGTGTGCAGAGGAGAAAGTCAGAAGTAGAACTCTAGACTCAGTGCCTACCTGGGCTGTTTCCCATTACTTTTTTTTCTATGAGTTTTTTTTTTCCCCCTTGGAAGTGTTTTTAAGGCTGGCCTTAAATTCATCATGTACCCCTGATGTGGTGCTGGGGACTTAACCTGGGGACTTTGTACACACCAGGTAAGCACTCCACCAACTGAGCTACATTTGTAGCTGTTTCTCATTTTCTAGTGGCAACAGAGTAAGCATTCTCATTGCCTGGGGACTTCAGCAATTGGGCTGCTTCCTCTTTTGGTACAATGGTGGAGCTGGAATTTGTTGAAATCGGGGCGCACACACCAAGTCTCTGGGCCATACTGATTAGTAAATATGCTATTTTTGTCTAAACCAAGATTTTAAGTTATTGATTCCTTCAGTAAGTTTTCACTTTCAGAGTTAGGCTATTAATTCTTCAAATAAATTTATTTTTAGTTTGTGTGTACAAGTGTTTTGTCTGCATGTATGTAAATGTACCCATCCTTGCAGTGCTTATGGAGGCCAGAAAAGGGTGTTGGATCCCCTGGAACTGGAGTTAAAGATGATCATTACCTGCTGTGTGGGTGCTAGGGATGGAACCTAGACCCTATGCAAAAGCTCTTAACCTCTGAACCATCTCTCTAGCCCCAAGGTATTCATTCTTATATTATGAACATGACAATTTTTTAGATTTTAATTTGGGGGGAGAGAGGGAGAGGGAGAGGGAGAGGGAAGATGTGTGCATGCAGGTCTGCCTGGTCCAGAATAGGGCATCAGAGCCCCCGGAGCTGGAGTTACAGGTGATTCATGAGCTGCCACATGGGTGCTGGGAACCAAACTCAGGTCCTTTGTGAGAGCAGGAAATTCTGAGGCATCTCCCCATCCTCTGAAATAATATTTATGAGGTATTGTTAAGTTATAGAGACCTGTGATTGCTTCTTTTGTTGTTCCTGTTCAGTTTACTTATCAAGCCAATTCTTAGCTTCATTTAAACTTAACTCTTTTTATTGAACGCCAGTGCCTTGCTGGTTAGACCTATTGCCAGTTGCCTGAGCATCCAGTCTACTCACCTCTTCCTGAAGGTGGTCTGTAATAATGGCTTTGCCTTCTAGGAAAAGTAAAGTGAGAACCAATTACACGCCTGGCAGGGAGGAGATGCAAGGACAGGGTGTATTTGCTGTTCTTATCAGACCATTAAGCTTTAGGTGCGGTCTTGATTTTCCGAATTTAGGCCTGTTGACCTCAACATTTCCACTTAAGGCTTGACAAGTAGCCCAGAATGAGGCTGCCATTAAAGGTGCCCTCTGTCACCAGAGAAAGAACCACAGGCCTTGGCTGTGGGGGTGGCGTGTCTGTCACAGCAGCACCTTAGAAGCAGGTTGGGATTTGTTCTTGCTATGGGCCTCCTACCTTGTCTGTCTGTAGCAACTGTTAAAGGAATGTCTGGAAGGGTCGCCCCGCAAATGACAACATTCCTGCTCTGCCCCACCTCAGGCAGGGCCACACTTAACTCCTGAGTAAAGATGGTTTGTTTCAAGTAACCCTGAAGAAGAAGAGTCCAGTTACAAGGTTCAGACACTGCAAGAATTATGTGCTGGGGGATCTTTAGCCACTCTCCCTGGACACGGCTGCTCATTTCTCCTCATTCCCATCTCAGTGGGTGTGTGGGACACTTGGGAGCCCCCAGTGGCCTGCTCCAGGCTGGCAAGTCGTTACTCAAATTCTCCTCTAGTCCTCTCATTTCTTCAGGTCAAATAACCATTGAAATGGGGCCTCTGGGACAAAGTCACTTTGAAGCAGCCTTGGCCCTTTCTGAGGGCTCCAGCGTGGGGGTGCTTTACCAAGGATGATTTAGGCATATGTTTTAGGCCACTAGGATTGCACCTTGGGTCTAGAGGTCTTGCACCACCACCTTTTGCTTGATTTGCATAGAATAGGCTCACAACTCTGCCACAAAAAGTTGTTATACAATTGAACAGCCAATGATCTTCACTTGGGCAGAAGAACGGAAAATCAGAATTATGTGGTCCTGTGTCCCAGTGTACTCGCTGCAGCCAATATTTGGGGGTGCCCAGGCTTAACACTGCTGGGGACACAGGGAAGAACCCCCTGCATAGAGGGGTCCAGAAGGGCCAGATGGAGGCAGGGGTGGGGTGGGATGCTGTGATGAGTCTTGCCACTAGGGGGCAGGACGGAGCTGCTGCAGCCGGCCTGGGTCCCTTCCGCTTACACTTTATCTTGAAAGCTCTCTGGCATGCTTCTCAGAACCACTTGAGCTGGCTTTTTTTTTTTTTTTTTTTTTTTCCTTCAGTGATTCTTTTTCACTTCAAGATTCATAGAGGAACGGCCCGCTCAGAGGTCCTGGGAAAGGGGTAGAAAGCTACCAGCAGTGATTTATTATATACATATTTTAAGCTAAAGCCTCAGCCCCTTGCTAGTGCTTGCAGGCAGCTGTACCGCCTCCCTCTTGCCTGAGCTTTGAGAGAGTTGGGGTGACTAGGAAGTTACACAGCTGGCAGAGAAAAAAATTGGCCCCCAAGCCAAAGAAAGTGAAATTTCACTTTCTTTGGCTTGGGGGCCAATTTTTTCTCTGAAGAGCGGAGTAGTGTGTGTGCGCATTCATGCGCATGACTGTTGAGGGAGGAGACTGACATCACTGTGTTAGTGTACACACGTACATGGGGATGTCAGTGTCCATGTGTCCACGTGCATGTGGAGCCCAGAGATTGATATGGAGTGTCTTTCTCAGCCTTCCCACGGTATTTCTTTGAAACAATGTCTCCACTCAGCTAGGCTCCGTAATTCAGCTAGCTGGCTGGCTGGTCTGCTCCCGGGACCCCGCTGTCTCTGCTCCCTAGCTCCTGGGTTACACACAGGAACCAACTTTTTATGTGGGTGTGGAGATCTGAACTCGGGTCCTCATGCTCTGGCAGGGAGCACTTTACCAGTTAACCATCTTCCCAGCTTGGAAGTCATTTCCATTTCTGAATTTCATACATTCCCCTCTAACCCATAGGAAACTCATTCTAGAACAATAGATAGAACTATAAACCTTTTTTCTTATACGCATGTACCTATGATAATGTTTAAATTGTACATTAGGCCCTGTAAGCCATTAGCAACACTGACAATCAAGTACAACAATCAGAACAGCACACCGTAATGAAGGTTATTTAAAACTTGTGAATTGATTTCTGGAATTTTCCATTTAGTATGTTTTGTTCTCAGTCAACCACATAGTAAGTGGAACGGCAGCAAGAAAAACTCCAATCAAAGGGCAACCGCCGTACTGGGTAGGATTTTCACTTAATACTATTTCCTCAAGTCATAGCTTTTTTAAAAAATTTATTTGTTTGTTTATTTATTTTCATATGTGTATGAATGTACTGTCTGCATGCAGGTTTGTGCACCTGTGTGGTGCAATGCCACGGGGAGGTCAGAAGAGGGCGTCGGATTCCCCTGGAACTGGAGTTAAAGACGGTTCTCAGCCACCATGTGGGTGCTGAGGATCGAACCTGGGTCCTCTGCAAGAGCAGTCAGCGCTCTTACCACTAGGCCATCTCTCCAGCCCCAAAATGGTTCAGTGGTTAAGAGCACTAGCTGTTCTTTTTTTTTTGGTCTTTTCGAGACAGGGTCTCCCTGTAGCCCCAGTGACACTGTTTTGACCACAGATTTTTGGTTTGGGAGGCAACTCAGGCTGAGCATCCTCAGGTGGGTAAGAAAGGCAAAGACACACCCATTCTCCTGACACTGGTCTCCGGAGCCCACATCAAGCTAACAAATCCTCGGTGGCTGGTCTGTAAGTGCTGCATGGTGCCTAGGGACACAGGCCACACTCTACTCGCAAGGACAGACGAGGTGGGGAATACAGGTGCCAGTCACTTGGGGACTCGGAGGTCTCCACAGCTTCGCACTTTTGCATGGAAGGGGGTAGTGCTAGTGTCCAGCACAGCTCATCAAGGCCCAGACCCTCATTTCCTGTGGAGGCTGAGCAAGGTGCTCAAGTTCTTGCTGCTCAGCCTGAAGTCAAAAGTCTTGAAGTTCTCAGCAGTGCATGCTAATGTCACAGACCTGTGGTTCACCACCAAATTCTTTTGAATGGAGAACCAGATCAGCACCTGGGCCATAGTCTTCTCGTATTTAGCTGCAGGATCCCCTGGGAAAGAAGGGGCTTCCATCTTGTCCAAGTCCTGTCAGGGGAGCTGAGGGCAAAGGCAGTGCCTTTGGGATGTGAACACTGGACCAACTTCTCAGTTAGATGAGGCTGGCACTTGATCTGGTCCACTGCAGGCTTATATTTTAAGCCGGGTTTGTTTAGGGTCCTCTCCATCAGGAGGAAGAAGTTGAGACGCCAGTTGATCTCACCAGACCCTTCATCTACCAACTGTTCCATAGTTGTCCAAGGGTCCACAAAATCGGTGTCACTGGGACAGAGAGGCAGGATGATCAGAAGTTCAAGATAATCCTCAGTTGCATGATGAGTTTGAGGGCCAGCCTGGGGGTGGGGGGAGAGGTGTCAGTGGGCAAAGGCCATTGCTACACAGGCATGGGGACCCAAGTTCAAACTCCTAGCACCTACATGGAGAGTTGGACAACTCCAGCACTGTGGAGGGGCAGAAAGGGAGATTTCAGCCAGCTTAGGTTCAGGTGGAGAGTGATAGAGGGTGACACCTGATGTCCTTCTTTGCACACTCACCTGTATACATATAACACACACACACACACACACACACACACACATACACACACACAAATTTTAAGGAGAAAGGAAGGAAAAGAAAACGAATAGAACAAAAAAGAAAAGTGTTTCTCAGCAGTGGGCTGCCTTCTAGTCCTGTGGAGCGCAGCCTCCAGCACCCACCTCGTACCCCGAGTGCCTCCTCACAGCCTCCTTGGCCTGAGCCCTTGAGTGCACTAAGGATCCTGGTGTAGATCAGAAATGTTTAACAGGAAGCAATCTTGGTGATGATTACTTCCACCCAAAGAAAGTCAGGCACGGGCTTTAGC
>VZQC01013826.1:671476-745974 GCA_009823505.1 Rhizomys pruinosus
TTGTAAATCAGCCAAACGTATAATAAGGGCTCCAGCTTGATTTTCTGCTGCTTTAGCTCTTTGGCTGCTGGAGAGAAGATTCTCTTCCAGAGCACACTTGGAAACCTTTAAACTGTTGTTTTGAATCCGGAGCTGGTCATTTTTATCACTGAGCTCCTTATTTTCCTCTATCACTTTATCCAGACATGCTAGTATCAACAAGGCAACATCATTATTTTCCTTATTTTTCCGCAATTTCTCGAACATTTTATATATAGAGTCGCTAAATTCCTTACTTCTCACAAGAGGCAAGTTAGGTGAGTCAAATGGATCTATCTTCATAATTACATCAAATAGTCTGCACCAAGGAATATCATTCCTCTTCATGCCACCAGGAAAGCCCTCAGTAACTCTAGGCTTCATTGAGTTGGAGAGCTGGCTCCAGAGACTACCAAGCCCACTAAAGAAATTCATCCTTTCAATTCTGTTTCTCTAGAACCACTTCTGGTACCAAAATCTGTATTAGTCAGGGTTCTCTAAAGAAACAGAAGTAAGAGGATGAATATATAGCTATATACAATTTATTGATTTGCTCACGTGACAGAGTTCAAGGAGTCCAACAGTAGCTGCACCACACTGGAAAGGCCGAGAGAATCCAGGGAACTGCTCAGTCTGCAAGGCTGGATGTCTCAGTAGTCCCAATCTAGTGCTGAAGGCCCGAATGGATTCCAGGAGATCTGCCAGTCTCAGTACACGCTGGGATCCGAAAGGTTGATCACAGCAGCCAGACAAACTCACCAGATGAGAGAGGCAAGCCGCCGGAGAAAAAGGGACCTCCTTCTGCTGTGGCCTTTTTTTATACTGCCTGCTGGCAGAAGGTAACACCCACATTTGGGGTGGGCCATCTGGGTTGAGGTGGTCCAATCCAAGCATCCCTTTTCTCTTATTTGTTCCTTAGTCCAGTCAAGTTGATCCACAGGATTAACCGTCACACAGGGTCTCCCAGTAGCCCCAGCTGGCCTGGAACTCACTTAGTAGACCAGCGCTCCACCTGCTTCTTCCTCCCAAATTCTGGGACTAAAGGCATTCACCACCACACCTAGTGTAATTTTAATGTTTTTGTATTTGATTTTTCTGAAATTTCTACATTTCAAGTAATATAAAGTTTAGTTCTTTTCCCCATTTTTTTTGGTCTTTTTGAGACAGGGTCTCTCCAGCCCCAGCTGTCCTGGAACTCCCTATGTGGACCAGGCTGGCCTTGAACTCACAGAGATCCACCTGCCTCTGCCTTTTAAGTGCTGAGATTAAAGGCATACACCACCATGCCTGGTCTTTTCCTAACTTTATACTTAATTTTTTACCTATTTCCATTAGCTAAAACATTATAAAAACTGTCTAGTGAGAGCAGTACATAATGGTATTTTGTTTTGCTCTTAACATAATGAGTGTGCTTCAGTTTCCCCCGGTAAGCATGAAGCTGACATTCAAGTAAGTGGGTAGGTAGATAGACAAACATCAGTGTGTGCAAATGCTGTATGGATGCTGAGAGGCCAGTGGCCAGTGTGAGGACAAAGAGGACCCCCCACCTTTTGTTTTGATCTCAGTCCTTCCAGAACTGATGTTTTTCACTTAATGATACCCTGGATATTTTCTCAGGTTATTCTCCCACAATATTGATTTTGACAGTGGCACAGTAATTCTGTGGGGGTACATGTCCCAGCATCAATTGAGTTGCTCCTATTTTATTAAACAATTAAGTTGTATCTGATTTTCACAACTATGAATAATATAAACCAGACTAACTTCTTCAAAATTTAAAACTACACTTCTAGTGCTTTGAAAGGGTAACTAGAAGCCAATTCCTATTAGAATAATGTTCTCAGGTTTCAATAGCAAAACCTCCTGGGGAGTCTTATTACAATGCAGATTCTACTTACTAGACCTGGGTCAAGGCTGGAGGTTCTGCTTTTTCGGACAAGTCACCAGGTTGAAGTTGGAGAGATGGCTCAGCAGCTAACAACACTTGCTGTTCTCCTAGAGGGCTGCAGTTTTGTTCCCGGGTGCCCCTGCTGGGCGGCTCACAACTGTCTCTAACTCTAGCTCCAGAGGATATGATGCCCTCTTTTGGCCTCTGGAGTCACCCACACTCAAGTACACATATCCACACACAGACATACACATATACACACAACAAGCAAACAACAAAACAAAAACGTACTCCCGGGTGATGTAAAGGCTGCTGGTCTTCAGCCCACACATTGAATAGCAAGGTCCTTGAGTACGTTCTGTTGCCTGGTAAATTTGGTTGAATGAAACAAAAACTGCTGAAATGCATAATTGATAGGAGTGACTTCATTGTGTCTTGTGACACACCTTAAAATATCATGTTCTATCAGAATGATTTGTAGCAAAAGATGTTGAGTGGTTTGTTGCTCAGTTTTGTGAACAAACCTGCAAGGGTCCTCATTTGCTTGAGTGTCTTTTCTTTTTTTTTAAATTTTATTTATTTCTGTATGTGTATCAATGTACTGTATGCATGCAGGTTTGTGCACCCGTGTCGTGCAATGCCGCGGAGGTCAGAAGAGGGTGTAGGATTCCCCTGGAACTGGAGTTCTCCTGGAATTGGAGTTTCAGACGGCTCTTGGCCGCCATGTGGGTGCTGGGGATCGATCCCGGGTCCTCTGTAAGAGCGGTCGGCGCTCTTAACCACTAGGCCATCTCTCCAGCCCCTGCTTGAGTGTCTTGTATATCATATTTGTCCCTGAGTGCCTCTTGGATGTGCATGTCAGAAAAGACTGAGGACTGGGTATTGGACCTAAGTCAGAGATCAGATGGATACCCTGAAATGAATCAGTGAGAAAAGGCATTTGAGGCCCAGTTTGTAAATATATCTACACCCTTAGTCTCTGAGGAAGGTTGATAATTTATTATTTAAATATTTTATTTATTACTTTTACTATTTATTATTTATTTATTTAATCTTTTTTGAGACAGGGTCTCCCTGTAGCTCCAGCTGTCCTGGAACTTGCTATGTAGACCAGGCTGGCCTTGAACTCACAGAGATCCACCTGCCTCTGTCTCCCAAGTGCTAGGATTGAAAGTGTGTGCCACCACGTTCAGCTTTATTACTTTTATTTTATGTGTATTGCCTGCAGGTATGTCACTGTACCTTTGTCTCGTCTCTGCCTGCCTTTCTTCTAGTTATATTTCAGTTACATTTGGTTCCTTGATATTATTTATTATTTTTATTTATATTCTGATATATCTATATATCTATATATCTATATATCTATATATATAGTGTGTTTGAAGTGCCAAAGGCTATATAAAGGTGTAGGATCTTCTGGAGCTAGAATTATAGGCAGTTGTGGGAATAAAATTTGGGTTTTCTGGGAAGAGCATGAAGAACTTTTAATGGCTGAACCATTTCTCTAGCCCCCGGAGTATATTTTTTATTCTAATTTTTATTTATTCTTTGACAAATTTTCATACATGTACACAATGTATCCTGGTCATATTTGCCCCTCTCTCCCCCATCTTGCCTTTCTCCCAAACTTATCTTTTTCTTTCTCTCTCTCTCTCTCTTTCTTTCTTTCTCTCTCTCTCTCTCTCTCTCTCTCTTTCTTTCTTTCTTTCTTTCTTTCTTTCTTTCTTTCTTTCTTTCTTTCTTTCTTTCTTTCTTCTTTCATTTAACTTACTGAGTTGTAAGCGTGCTGCCCTTACACATATGAGCACGGGGTCATCTTCCCATGGCCACACTCCTAAAGAAAATTGATGCTCTCTCTCTCCCAGTATCCATCAACTGCCAACTGCTCCTCAGCTTGGGGTGGGGCCTTGGGAGCCCCTTCACCCTGAGTACTTTTTATACATGGAGCAGTTCGTTTACAGTGGAACCTCTCTAGGGACAGAATTAGCTTTGTTATGCTGTTTGTTTTAATCCTATTGTTTCTAATGATGCTTCCCCCTGAGACTTTGAGGGTTTGGCAGTACCAAACTGTTCTAGTTTGCCTTCAGTTGCTGTGACAAAATACTCTGACCAATACCAACTTAGTTTATTTGGCTCATTTCTCCAGAGTCACAGTTCATCACTTAGGGAGACCAAGGTAGGAACTCAGGGTAAGAACCTGGAAGCAGGAGCCAAAGCACAGGCCATGAAGGAACACTGCTTACTGGCTTACTTTCCTGGCCCATGCTCGGCCTGCTTTTTTTTTTTTAATTTTATTTATTTCTGTATGTGTATGAATGTACTGTCTGCATGCAGGTTTGTGCACCCGTGTCGTGCAATGCAGCAGAGGTCAGAAGAGGGTCTCGGATTCCCCTGGAACTGGAGTTCTCCTGGAATTGGAGTTTCAGACGGTTCTCGGCCGCCATGTGGGTGCTGGGGATCGAACCCGGGTCCTCTGTAAGAGCAGTCGGTGCTCTTAACCACTAGGCTATCTCTCCAGCCCCCTCAGCCTGCTTTCTTACACAATACAGAACAACCTGCCCAGGCAGGGTTGACACCACCCACAGTGGGCTGGGCCCTCCTGCATCATTCAGACTCAATCAATAAAACAGCCCACAGATATAGTCATAGGCCAGTCCAATGGAGGTAATTCCTCAGTTGAGGCTCCCTCAACCTGGGTGTGTCAAGTTGACAGTAAAGGTAGCCAGCACACAAACATTCTTTAAGCAGCACAGGATGTTATTGAAGCATTCCCAATTCTCCTCAATGAAAAAATAAAAAAAAAAAAAACAATGCTTTTGGCTCTTGTAGATTATGTCGGGTTCTGCCCCCATATACAGTTTTCAAAGACCTCTTTATGAAAAGAGGGGAGCGTCTGTACCATTTACATGTTCCCCAGAAACAACTGGAAAAGATTGCTGGTGAGTCAGGGTGAGGAGAGGAACTGGGAGACATGTTTCACATGATCAGCTGTATAATTCACACCCACACACTGTGCTACAACACTGACCAAGACCAACTCAAGGAAGAAAAGGTTTATTGCATCCTACTCTTCCAAGTGACAGTCCATCACTGAAGGAAGCCAGGGCAAGAACGCAAGCAAGCAGGGATCCAGAGGCAGGAGCTGAAGCACGGACCAGGAAGGAACACTGCCCACTGGGTTATTCCTCCAGCCTGTGCTCAGCCTGCTTTCTTATATATCCCAGGACCACTTGCCCAGGGGTGGCATCATCTACAGGGGGCTGAACCCTTCCGCATCACTCAACAATCAGGAAAATGCCTCCTAGCTGTGCCTATGGGCAAATTCAATAGAGGAAATCCCTCAACTGAGGTTCCATCTTCTCAGGTGGGTCAAGTTGATAACATGCTATACAGCTTGGCCGTCATGGAATATTCAGCTCCAGCATAAGAGCAGCAAGATTCTAAAGTTAGTCTATGTGACCTCATGGCTGGGACCCTGAGATTCAGGGACCCACCTTGAGTGCAGGTAACGAAAGCATTTCCCATGTGGGTGTCAGAGGTAGAGGGAGCAGGGGTCCCAAAGTGTTATTATGGAGGTGGCCCCAGTTGGGAAGAATTATTGGGGTTCGGGTGGCTTGGCATACACTTAGGGGTCTATACTTTGGATACAGTGTTGGGGGGCTGGGGAGATGGATCTTTCAGCAAAGTGCTTGTTACACAGGCATGGGGACCTGAGTTTGATCCCCCTGCACCCACATAGAAAGCTGGGTATTGGCAGTGCACGTCTGTCACCCTGGGGCCATTGCTGGGAAAGGAGTGGGGACAGGAGTGTCCCCTGGGGCCTGGGGCCCAGCCGGTCAGCAGAATTGGTGAGCTTCAAAAATAAGACAGAGAGCTTGGGTAGATGGCTCAGTGCTTAAAGCCATGCAGGCACAAGGAGCAGAGTTCAGATCCCCAGAGCCCAGTGATGGATGGGGTGGTGGTCCCTCGGTAAGTCTACCTCAGTAGGTGGACACAGGTGATCCCCAGAGCAAGCTGGCTTGCAAGACTAGCCATATCTGCAGGCTCTCGGAAGTGGATGATTCCTGACACCAGCCTCAGGTCTTCACATTCACACACACACACACACACACATACACACACACATACACACACATGCATACACACACACACGTGCGTGTGCAAAGGAAAAAATATGGTGGAGAGTGACTGAGGAAGACACCTAATACTGAGCCTCCAACTTGCTGATCTATAGACCAGGTTAGCCTCCAACTTGGTGACATATAGATCAGGCTAGCCTCCGATCTGCTGATCTATAGACCAGGCTAGCCTCCAACTCCCTGCTGTCCTCCTCCAACCGCAGCCTCCCAGGTACTAGCAGTATGGGAATGAACTACCACACCTACCTGGCAAAAGAAAGAAAACTTTTGTTGTTGTTGTTTCTTTTAAAACAAGATCTCATGTGTAGCCCAGGCTGGTCTCAAACTTGTTTTGTGGCAGAGGCTAACCTTGAATTCCTGATCCTCCAGCCTTTTATTTTCTTTGAGACAGAGTCTCCCTTTTAGTCCCAGCTGGCCTGGAACTCACTCTGTAGACCAGGCTGGCCTTGAACTCACAGAGATCTGCCTGCTTCTGCCTCCCAAGTGCTAGGATTAAAGATGGTTCTTAGCTGCCATGTGGGTGCTGGGAATTGAGCCCAGGTCCTCTGCGAGAGCAGTCGGTGCTCTTAACCACTGAGCAATCTCTCCAGCCCCATGAGCTGTTTTCCTGGAACAGCCTTCACCTTCTAAGTGCAAGGACTGTAGGCATGTGCCACCATGCCTGGTTTATGTAGTGCTGAGGATGGGGACCAGGGCCCCATAGATGCTAAGCAGGCACTCTACCAACTGGGTACATACCCACTCCTCCTAATGAGTTTTTGGTAATGGAAACCTCACTTTTTCAAGTCTTTCTCTGTGTGAGAAGGACGCAGGAAAGGAAGGAAAAATAGAAGGCAGAGAGAAGCTGAAAGAGCCAACACTATATGTGATCCTGGCATAGGATTTTGAGAGACTGGGATGCGGGAGGGTCCTCAAACCCTACACAAGGCACCAATGAGCTTCACAAATCCTGTGTAGAGTTCAGCCATCCAGTCATGGGGCTGTGGCTCTATGTTGTGTGTGATCATGAGTTTGCAGGCCAGGAGTTCTCATTCATCTCTTTGGGGATGGGTCTCAGCAGAGCCTGGTGGCTGGTTCCAGAAGGGTCCCCTTTCTCTAGGCTCAGGGGTAAACCCTATTAAGCCAGAATCAATGGTGAAGAAGAGGATATTACATACTCTAGAAAGACACTGGGCAGTACTTGGCTCAGGCCAGTGTTTCCCTGGAGGATAAAAGGAAGAGAAATGTCCATTGTGCTCCTGCCGGGCATCAGAGGAAGGGCAATCAGAGAGTGAATGAAGCCCGAAGCTAGCCAGGTAGAGAGCACTGAGCATGCAGCTGCTCCACCCCTGTCAGGAGTTGCCGGAATGTGTAGCTTGCTCTTACGGCAATATGTGATCACTACAGCTTGTCTGAGAAATGAAAGGAAAGTGCCTAAGACCTCCAGATGAGTACCCGGCTTTCCACAAAGAGGTAACTGGGACGGCAGAGGAACTGGGAGGGGGGATTTGCTACTGCTTTCCTCTCCCGTAAGAGTTGCAACTCCTGGGAGCTAGCAATTATTGAAATTGCAGCAAAGTTTATTTTTCCGGAGCTGGCTCTCCATTCACATACCATCGCTGCTTGGCAAACAAGCCTCGTGCTTTTGTGACTTTCTTTGAAAAAATGGATTTAATGGACCGAGTTCATTTAGACAGCAAAGAACGAGTATATGAATGGAATTGACACACACACACACATCCATCAGTCATTGTTTAAGCCACTCGACCACCCAACTTTCTCTAATTAAATGACATTGCAGTCCCCTTGGAAAGGCTGCAGTAGATAAATTAGTGCTTGGTAAGTGCTCTGAAGATGAAATTCACGATGCGAGTAATGAGCAGGGCCCTGCTGCTTGGGCTGGAAAAGGCACCTTTTGTGTTTTCTCCATGCGCCATGAGTCACCTGGATTGACACTGTGCAAAACCTTTTTTCTCCCAAAGGAAGAGCAAGAGGGACACAGTGCTGTGAGATTTTTATTTGTCTTACAAGGCGAATGATGAAAGAGCCTGAATCCATTCACGATTGCATAAGGAATAGCGGACTGGATGCAGTCGCTACCTACAGAGGCAAGCCGTATTTTACATGAATTTATACACGAAGAAATCACGTGAAAATGACCTCGTTTAAACATTCATGAAGAACAAACATCTCCCCACAGAGAGAACTTTGACTCCATCCCTCCTGAGAGCATGGTTCGCTTCTCCCTGGGTGCATTTATTTAAAGATCTGTGTCAGAGCCCTCCTAAACGAAGGAGACACTGAAGTTTATCAGAGGGTCAATGATCTGTTCTGGAAGCAGCATCACAATGCAGGTTTGGAAGCAAAATGTGAACCTCTAGGCTGGATCCAGCCTTGTTTGTCGGGGTGAGCACTACCTTTTCCTCAATGGCCCCAGTGGCTCCTGGAGAAAAGCAGTCAAGACTGGTCCCAGCTGTGGTGGGAGTCCTTGTCGCACCTCATCTGCATCTAAATGTTTGTCATCTGGATCGTTATGACACAGCAATAATTAGTCCTGCTGGATGGCCCAGGCTAATTGCTGATGGTTTGACAGCCCCTCTTCTCCCCACAAATGCAACACATCTTCAGTGTGAATTAGGAGCCAAGCCGCTGACTTTGCCACAGTATAGAATGGGGTGTCTCACTTGCAGCCCTGGCAGAGCCTTAGTCTCAGCTGCAATCCTAAATTGGTCACAGTTGAGAGAATGGCCTTTGTGGTGTGCCTAGAAGGGTCACCCCATACTGAGGCAGGGTGTGGAGTGGTGCAGGAACTGGAAAAAACCCTGCTAGATAAGGTCCTCTGGGAGACTCAGATTCAGGTGAAGTGCTGGAGACTGGAGGAGTTATTGGAAAACAATTACGCTTATCTGTTTCCTACTAATCTGTATGCATTGACAAAGCAGAAATAATCATAGATACTGTAGACACACTGTGGCATTAAGGAAAGCTCTGGAAATTATGCTGCCTAACCATGCTTCTTTATTAAAATTTTCTTCCAGGGGCCTGGAAATATGGCTCAGTGGTAAAGAGTACCAGCTACTCTTTCAGAGGACCTGGGTTCAATTCCCAGCACTTACATGGCAGCTAAACCGTCTCTATTCCCAGTTCCAGGGCAATCCAACCCCTTCATATGCATAAAATAAAAATGTTTTCCAAAGAAAATTGTGTCTGTTATCACTCTTTTAAAGAAATTTAAATTCCAGTGTGTGTGTGTGTGTGTGTGTGTGTGTGTGTGTGTGTGTGTGTTACAGCACACATGTGGAGGTCGGAGAACAACTTTGGGAGTCAGTTCTTTCTTCATGTGGGACCTGGCCATTAAACTTAGCATATGGATTGACAGCAAGGTCCTTTATTCACTGAACCATCTCGTCAGTCCTTAATAATGCTTCTTGATACAGCCTTCCTCTGGGCCAGAGAGCTGGTTTGCACTGCAAGCACAGGGCATATTGGCAGAAGTTTCTCATACTGGGCCCTTTCCCCACAAGGGAACTTACTCCAACCACACAAAAAGGAAAAGAAAAAAAAACCCACGGCAGTAGAGCTGATAGTAATTTGGTTTCTGTTGAATACTTAACATGTCATTCACATAACTGTCTCAGTGGATTGGCCTCTATATTTTATTATTTGAAGAGATTTTTTAAAAATAGTTTGCCTTCTAAGAGCCAAAAGCAGGGTCAAGGCTGTAGATTAGACTGAGTTCAGCAGAGGGAAAAATAAACCCTTGGAATCTATGTTTGCTTCTTGAGCACATCACAGGCATTAGCAATGTCTGCACCAGGAGAGGAAGCCACCACCACTCAGCCTCTCAACCAGCCTCACTCTGGGCGGTGCAGCCCCGTGGCCTTCACCGTGGGGGACAGGTGATTCTAGCTCCGTCATCTCCTCACTTTACCCTGCTGTGCACAGGACAACCGTGGGCACACACAATGCTCTTTCCTGGTGGAAGAAAGACAGGAGGGGGTAGGGAGAGAAGAGACCTGCCCAGGAGCTGTTGCTGAGATGCAGCCAGCTTCAGGGCAGGAATGCAAACCGACTCTATTTGCCCCTCAAGGCACTGTGCCATCTAGGTGCCCAGCTTGATAGCACTCTTCAAAATTCATGGAGCACTAGAGAGCAAAAGGGACTGAGACACAGTCTTTCAGGTTTATTTTAGTACTCGTCCTATGGCTATCAGCACAACTTTGCAAAAAGAAACAGATGCACTGACTGGGCATTAAGAGTGCTGGATCGGCTGGGTGTGGTGGCACACGCCTTTAATCCTAGTACTTGGGAGGCAGAGGCAGGCGGATCTTTGTGAGTTCAAGGCCAACCTGGTCTACAGAGTGAGTTCCAGGACAGCTGGGACTACAGGGAGACCCTGTCTCAAGAAGACCAAAAAAAAGAAAGAAAAAAAAAAAGAGTGCTGGATCTGCTACCTCAAGTATGACACATGCCATTTCTCTGTACTTGTGTGTGTTGGATATATTTTATATCTTAATTTCTATAGAAAGATGTTGCACATGTGCGTGTGTGTGTGTGTGCCATGTGAGTGCCTCAGGAGGCCAGACAGGGGCAAGGGATTCTTCTAGAGCTGGAGTTACAGATGGTTGTGAGTCACCCAAGTTGGTTGCTGAGAACAGAACTCGGGTCCTGTGGAAGAGCAGTATGTGCTCTGAATCACTAAGCCATCTTTCCAGCCCCTCATCTTAAATTTTTTCCCTCTTTTGGAGACGATGTTTTATAGCCATAGCTGGCCTGAAGCTCAGTATGGAGACCAGGCTGGCCTCCATCTCACAGAGATCTGCCTACCTCTGCCTCCTCATCTCTTAATTTTAAGACAAGAAGAATCATGTGATAGAAGAGCTGATGGGAAGGCACACCCTAGCCTCCTTTTCCCAGGGGTGACCTTTTCTTCCCATGTCGTGTCCACTTGCTGTCTCGTTTCTTCAATATAAATTCCAGATCACGTGACAACTTTTATTTAGTGCATCTCAAGCAGTCATTTATACGTTTTACTCGTCCATCCCAGAAGTCCAGCCGCACTGGCAGGCTAGTGTTGTGGCATGGAATAAGTCCCCCTGCAAGCCCCTCTACTCACTTCTACACATCAAAGCCAGCAGGGGAGGGTGGTGGTCGTCACCTTTCTAAGCCTCCCAGAACTCCATTAATGCTGTCTTCAATGCGCGGAGCACTGAGGCGACCATAATCATGCCTGCAATCCAGAAAGCCATTTGAAAGAGAAGGCAGCTTTGCAGTGTAAGTGATTTGTGCAGTTCTGTGATTTGGCTGCTGAAAGATGAAGTGGCCAGAAGAGTTGTTGACAAGATTGAAGCCCTTTCCCAGCTCCGGGAGCTGGCCAGAGTGCTGAAGCCAGGGACCACTGCATGTGGCCTTCAGAGGCACTGGGTGTGCAGCTGCAACAAAGCTGCCACGTACACGCTGGGCGCCTGCCATAGCACCCCCAGGCCAGGGCCAGGCGAGAGAGTTCTCAGCAAATGCTAGACTTTAGACTTATGGCATGAGCGTGTAAACAGCTAGCGGAATTTCAGAGTACATAGCATTCCATGGTTCCCAGGCTGGGGGAACTATATTTAGCTTAGGCAAGTTTGGAAAGGGCTCAGAAGTGAAGTCATTCAAACAAACATTAATAGTACAAGGTCTTGAAGCAAGACATATATTTCTTCAGTATAAGTTAGGAATCTATGAAAGCAAACGTCTGCATTCAAAAGCTTCCACTAAGTTGTTAGGGCTTCTTTAGCACTCGACAAAATTTTCAACATCTCTCTTCTTGACAATTTATTTCAGGCAGATTGTATCGTTCTGTCTTTCCCTTTTACTTCTGCATAATTAATTATTCTTGAAAATTATGCTCACTGGGAAGCCTGCCCTGATTGGTGGGGGGAGCAGAAGGCTTCTGCTTACCCATAATGCACCCCTTTGTCTTGGTCAAGGAGGCAGCATCTGCAGCTAAAGCTTCCACTTCCCCATTAACAGAGACACAACCCTCCATTGAAGCTGAAGGATAAGAAATTTTCTGCTTGGCGTGTTTTATGACACCCCATTATTCACCCTGCATGCTTCCTCTTTTCTGAGGGACACAGAGAGTATGTCTGCTCTAAGCACTGGGGAGGGTCCTCCACTTTCAACAGGAGGAGGAAGGGGAGATCAGATTCAGAAGAAAACCCACCTAGAGCCATTCTCCACTCTTGCCCTCCAAAGAGGTCTGGACTCCCAGGATTCACTCCACTACCAGGACCTTTCTTGGCTTCCATGAATGCTTTGCCTGCTCCTGCAGCATGGCTCTCCTCCTTCTGTCTGGGTCTTGGCCATCTGTCAGCTTTCTTTTGATGGCTGGGGGCAGGAGTGATAGATTTTCCCCACCTAGCCTAGAGATCCACTTATCTTGTGTGGAGGAGGATAGAGATGGGGCATCCATTCATTAAGATTAACAAGAGAGTGGAGAAGAAATCAGTCACCGCCCACTCCTGTCGAACATCACAACTTCCAAGATTTAGTTCTTCCATTGGGTGGGAGAAATCAGACCTTCACATTTGTAGTAAGAAAGCAGCCACAGTAATAAAGGCAAAAAAGAAAAAAAAAGACCATCTCGTGTGTGTGTGTGTGTGTGTGTGTGTGTGTAGGGGTTTCAAAGTCAGGGGAAGACTGCATCCATAGTAATGGGAGTATTGGTCTCCTTGGAAGAGTCTCTTTTTGGTCATATCGCCTGGAGTCATAAGGGGTACCCCAATTTCCATCTAGTTACTAATGAGCTGGAGAGAAGAGGAGGTAATGGATCCCTTGGCTGTCTGAATTCTGTGCAGTGATGCGCCTTCAACGTTCCCCAAGTATCTCTAGACGAGCCCCAGAGGATCCTTTCACATCTTTACAACAGAACCTGGAGCTTACACCCCACATCTGGCTTCTTCACTGTTGGACCAGCCCTAGTGCCCTAGGCATGGAAGAAGCAGACAGCAGAGCAACTCAGAAGGCCGCGTGCAAAGTGGACATCAGTGTAGGAAACCTCCCAGTGTCTCCTTAGTGCCCGTCCTCAAGGGCACGCATAGCCATTTCCAGAAACAGCTGCGGGTGCTGGCTCCAGCGAAACTCCGAAGTCGGAACAAGGTGGTATGAGCAGGCAGCTCAGAGTCCTAGCTACCCAAACACGCAGAGTGAGCCTCTCAGTGAGGAGGCTGACAAGGGCGACCTCAGCCAGGCTCAAAGCGGAGCGGCTCACACTGCCAAGCTTTGTGTTGGCTGAGGTTATACTGACAGGTCTCTCATAGAAAAGCCCCAGTCTCACTAATCCACCATTTCCTCTGAGTTTGAGTTAGGGGTTGCTTTGCTGTTCTGTCCAGGGGAACCTCAAGGGCCTTGCAGCTTTAACAGGAAGAAGTCCTCATTTTAGCAGCAATTGTCTTTCTTCTCCTGCCACGGTGATTCAATTAGCAGGCTATTCTCTTCAGAGAACATGTGTCTATGGTCCCGGGAGGCACTGACCACTTGCCTGTCTAATGGTTTGGGGAGGGAAAGCAGGAATGTGTGTGTGTGTGTGTGTGTGTGTGTGTGTGTGTCCCTTCCCTCCCCTGTCCCTGGGAGGGTCTGTCCCACATGGGACGGCCACCCAGCCAGCAGCAAGGACTTCAGGACGGGTGGGCTCAGCTGCAGGAGGCCTGGCAGGTAGCTGCATACACACTGCTGCCCACCGTGGCCCCACTGCCCAGGCTGCTGCTGGGACACTTGAGGGGCTTCATGCTGCTGTCCATCTGGATGTGCAGGTGTTCCAGCCGCCAACGCTCCCAGCTCTTCCGAAACTCCATCTGGACCTTCCGTGGGAAAAAAAAAAGAGGGCAGAGAGAGCCATCAGGCAAACCAACTGCCCACAAAATGGCCCTGTTATTGCATTAGCAGGGAAGGGAAAAAAATCCACTGGATTATATTAAGAGACACAAGTCAAGGCCTTCAGGCGCCTAAATTAATATCCCAATAAAATTGTTTATTGTTGTCTCTTATTTTCTGCCTCTCCTCAGGAGAGAGATGGGCTTGATGACCTAACTGGTCCTTTGCATCTCTAAACTCGGTGATTCAGCTAAGTACCTTTTACAATCCATCATAGTATTATTTAACGGAAGAGAATGAGAGCTGGGGAGAAAGATGCAGGGAGAGAGAACTGGAGAGAATGGAGTCTGAGTTTAGAAAGTGCTCTCAAGAGTGGCTTAGGCAGCTCCAAGGGCAAGGGGCAGCCCTAATTCTCGTGGTACCCATAGCAGTCTAAACTCTCTCAGGAGCTTTTTTTTTGTGCCTAGTTTTTATTGGCAGGGGAGGGGGGGGAATGACAGGATTTTACTATGTAGCCTAGGCTGGTCTCAAACTCCGATCCTCCTGAGCGCTGGGACTGCAAGTGTAAACTATCAAGCCCAGCTTTCTCTTAAGATTTTTGCCCAGTATCTGCATCTCCCAAAGGAGGAAGATATAAAGGAAACAGGAAGGCTGAGACGGGCAGGGCGTACCCCAGGGCTCTTCAGCCTGGCTTTGAACCCATCCGGTTCAGAGAAGACAGTGCTCTTGGCTGGGAAACTCCCCCAGGTGAACTCAGCCAATCAGAAACCCCCGGGTGGAGCTTGGCTTCGACCTTCCCAGGAGGAAGACAGGTTTCAGGAAGGCGGATGCTCCCAGATCTGATTGCTGGGGCAGAAAGATACACAGCACCCTGAGAAGCCCTGATCCCTTCGGGGCTTGTGGTAATGCAGTGGCCCTGTCACAGCTCTGTGATTGGGTTGTTTCGAGCTGCCCAGCTTGTCCTGAGGGCTAGGCCATTCTGGGAGTGAGTTGGCTAAGTCTACAGGCTCCTAACCTTGCCGCCAGATTTTCCATGGAGTGTCTGGGGTCTGGGTACTTCTCAGACCCAAGCCATCAGGAGGGCCCGCTGCCAGTGGCTGTGTGCAAAAGGCTTTCTGCCAATTCCCCCACCTGCTGCTATGCAAACCACCCCTCCTCTCTTCTCATGTCATCCATCTAGCTAAGCCCAGCCAGACACCCCATGTGGCCACATGCCATCCCTTAAAAGAACTTTTGTGCTGACTAGAGCTAAGATCACCCAGAGTTCGCCTGCCGGGTGTCTGGGTGTTTCAGACAGTCTCATGGAGACCAGGTAGGGGAGGGAAGGAAACAGCAGATACCACCTTACTCCAAGCTAGTTCACTGACTGACTGAGCATATGCAGCGAGTGTTGGTGGCTGGGGTGGGGACTTCAAGCCCAGTGGCGGCCACTGTTTTGAGCAGCTATAGATAGGTAGGCCAATATTTCAGTCTTTCTCTTGGAAGAGGAGTGAGAAAGATGGTAAACTGAGGCACAGCTATGTAAAACTACCTCAGACACTGATGACAGCACAGAGATGCTAGCAGGACTTGGAACACCGGCATATGGGATCTCCGGGTCCAGTCCCCTCAGCTAACTTCCACTATCTAGGGGCTACAAAGACTGCCCAGTCAGCAAAGTGCTGGCTGCACAAGCAGGACCCAAGTTTGCATCCCCAGCACCCACATAAAAGGCTGAGCCTAGCAGTTCACATCTATAATCTCAGCACTGGAGATGGGGAAAGCACAGTGTGTGGGCTTCCGAGGCTTGCTGGTTATCCAGTTTAGCCAGTTGGTGAGCTTCAGGGCTGATGAGAGACTTTCTCTCAAAAAACAAGGTTGAGGGCTGGAGGGATGGCCTAGCGGTTAAGAGCGCCGACTGCTCTTGCAGAGGACCCGGGTTCGATCCCCAGCACCCACATGGCGGTTAAGAACCACCTTTAACTCCAGTTCCAGGGGAATCTGACACCCTCTTCTGACCTCCGCGGCATTGCACAACACAGGTGCACAAACCTGTATGCAGACAGTACATTCATACACATACAAAAATAAATAAAAAATTAAAAAAAAACAAGGTTGAGCCAGGCATGGCAGTGCACATCTTTAATCCCAGCACTCTGGAGGCAGAAGCAGGCAGATCTCTATGAGTTCAAGGCCATCCTGTCTACATAGGGAGTCTCAGAACAATTGGGGCTACAGGAAGAACACATCTCAAACACGCACACACACAAACAAAAACAGGTTGAAAGTGATTGAAGAAGATACCCAACATAGACCTCTGGCTTCCACGTGTATGTGCACACACACACTCTATACACAAAACCCTTAAAAAGAATACTGGGGCTCAGTATTTAAGAGCACTGGCTGTTCATTCAAAGGATCTGCGTTCAATTCCTAGCACCCACATACATAGTGGCTAACAACTGTCCTTAACTCCAGTTCCAGGGGAATCTGACACACTCTTCTGACCTGTTCAGGCATTATAGCACATGGATGCACCTATCTATATGCAGGTAATACATTCATACACATAAAATTAAAATTACATATATACATATGTATAAAGAACCACCATCTATAGTTATTCCACACCAACCCTGCAAAACAGCCCCTGCTGTCGCTCCCCAGGTAAAGTGAGCAAACAGAACACCTTAAGGAGTTCCCCAGCGAGGATTAGAGGCCAGGATCTATCTGACCCCAGTGCCTGGCTCCTCACCACTGGCCTCCTGCCTGGCACGGCTCTTGAAGTCCAGCTGGTCCCTGGTCATGTGTCCTCTCACCTTAGCAGAGAATACCTGGCAGACATGACTACACCTTCCTTCTCTAAGCATGCTGTGCTCTCGGCACTGTGCTCAACATACAACAGACACTCCATGTGCTTCAGGAGCCAAATGAAGGACTGAGTCAATAAGCAGGCTGCAGCATCAGCTTCTGCTAGTGCTCAGTTAGCAAAATGAAACAACAGAGAAAGCCGGGCATGGTGGTGCACGCCTTTAGTCCTAGCACTTGGGAGGCAGAGGCAGGCCAGCCTGGTCTACAGAGCGAGTTCCAGGACAGCTGGGGCTACAGGGAGATCCTGTCTCGAAAAGAAAAAAAAAAAAAAAAAAAAGAGACAACAAAGAATGATTTGGGGGCTGGCGAGGTGGGCTCAGTGGGTAAAGGAGCTTGCCACCAAGCCTGGTGACTTGAGTTTGATTACCCAGAATCTGTATGAGGGAAGGAGAGAAATAACTCTGCAAGTTGTCCTCTGACCTCTCTACCCCCATCATTGTGGCACATACACACAGCCCCCTGATTTAATGAATACATATAAAAAAGGCTCAGATTCAAGACCCCTGGCTCAGCACCTCTGCACTGTCTGATGTCAACTTTCCCTCATCCTCTGAGCTCTGCAACCCAGCATCACACCCTAAGCAACTTCTCTGGCCAGGTACCAGGTCAGTCTCAGGGTTTAGTGAATCTTGGTCACCTCCAATGACTCTTTGGGGGTGAGGCGAGGGAGGTAAGGGGATTTGCCTGTGGTAAAGAACCAAGAGGAGTTCACGATGGCTTCTGAGTCACCTCACCTTGATCCTTACACATGAACCACAGCACAATCATCTCCAGGCTCCGCTTCCCCTGTCCTTACACCCCATTTACCAGCAGCAGCTGGAGCCAGCCTTGATGGACACATGAGACCAATGTTCAAGCCATCTTCTCAGGTCACAAGTACCTGACATTGCCATGGTAACCCTGGGTCTGGAGAACAGCTCTTGCAGGCAGAGGCCATGAGTGGCTTGGGCACATGGCTCTTGAATCACTTGCAGTAAAACCAGGTGGCCTGAGGGCTGCATGCATCCCAGGACAGCTACAAATATGGCCCAAAACATTTGTAGATGACAACAACATATTGTGATGTCAAAAAGATTGGACGGCCCTGTTTGAAACAATCAACATCATCCAAGTAATTTATTCAGGGTCTCTTTAACATGAGATTGGGTTTTCCCCAAGCTCTAATATGCCTCTGTGTCTGAGAGATACAGAGAGAGGGAGAGACAGAAAGAGACAGAGAGATACACGGAGACAGAGAGAGGCACAGAAGAGAATATACAGGCAAGATGCACCCTCAATTCTCAGCCACAATGGGGTGAGTAGGGGTCTCAGAAAGACTGGGAACCCCACTGCACAGCTCCACATCGGCCAATGGCAGCAGGCCCAGCAGGGTCCCAGCTATGCCTCCTCGGGCCTTACCTCATTGTTAACAAAGCAGTACAAGATGGCCACCATCAGCCCCTGGAAACAAGACCATGTCAGCAGAAGGGAAGAAGGGAGCTACAAGGGAGCCCAGCCCCAACCTCCCTCCCCTCTAATCGGGGAGCCAAGGCAGACCCAGGGATAGACAAGGGATTTTTTCTTCTTCTTTCCTTTCTGGGAATAAAAGGCTCCTTTCTCTAGTCCCAATGCTCTACGACTGGAGATCTCTCTCTCTCTCTCTCTCTCTCTCTCTCTCTCTCTCTCTCTCTCTCTCTCTCCTTGTCATGAATGCACACACACTGCTCCGTGGGCTTCCAGGCATTCCACATTACCCTTGAGAGGCTGGAGCCAGTTTCTTACATTCTTTCACCCCGCAGCATCTCCAACACTAGGGTGGACAATCAATTACTTTCTTTGAAACTGAGTGACCCCTGACTTGTGTGTGTGGTGGGATCTTCTGAACTGAAACATTCCCTCCTGAAGGGGGGAAGGAGACTCATTAGAGAGGAAGTTGAAGAAAACTGTCAGGGTCAGGGAGCTCATGGAACTTACAAAGCCCCTCCCCTAAGTTTCCATAAGCAGTAACAATGGCTGGGACTCTTTGGAGGAGCCGCCTGGACAGTGTGCAGGGAGATGCAGGGGTGTGGCTTTGGTGAGTTATGCACGCGGGGATAGGCTTGTCAGTGATGCAGCAGCCTTTGAGTTAACTGTGCCTCTGTGAGTAAATCTGATAAATCTGGCGCACCAGGCTAGACTTGAGTGGAATCACTTCACTGGTCTGCCATCGGTACCCTCTTTGGGACAGATAGATGTTTGTTGATGTCTCCCTGATGTCTTCACGCCTTGTGAATCTTGTTTCAGCATCTTTGAGCCTCAATTTCCTACTCTATTAAGGTAGGGACAATCTCACACAACTGCAGGTCCTGGGAAGATTAAATGTACCATGTGTGTAAAACACCTGGCAACATACTAGTTAGTGGCAGAGCCTCTCTCTTTCCAGATGCCGAGAACCATGTCTGGGAAAGCTTCTCATCTCGTGGACTTACAAAAGCCTGGCCTCTGGCTCAGAACACCTGGGGACATGCTCTTTGGTTCCTCCGACTGTGTGACTTGGGGCTAGAACTGCTCTCCCAGGCCTCCGCTTGCCCATCTTTCCCATCTGTGCGATCCAGGCTGGTAGCTGTTATCCCGCCCCACTTTGGGACATCCCAGGCAAGTGTCCCCAGCTGTGAGTCACCTGGAAGGAGGTGAAGGAGAGCTCCGTGAACAGCTTGATGAAGCGCAGGGTCCCTCGGGCATGCTCATCCATCACAAAGGCAAAGATGACCTCGTGCGTGCCCAGGAGGGGGATGAGTGTCAGCGTGGACTTGGCGAGTCTGGGGACAGGGTGAGACCTCTAGCATCATTTCCGGTGCCCTCTCGGTGCCCTCTCTCTTTTCTACCGTCTAGGTCAAGCACACCCTTCCACACCCCAGTCAGACTGCTGGGGACTGTGGGGGAGAAGGCACAGAGGTCAAGACCCCAGAATCGCAGGTGGCTGCTAAAGGCAGAGTGAGGGAGAGGCTAGGAGTCCCAGACCAGGGCTCTAAATCAAGTACTCCAGAATACATCTCTACTGGAAAGGGAGAGTGAGGGGCCTCCCGCAGTCAGCTTGGTTAAGTCACCTGCATTTGATGTCAGTCTTGCACATGAGATTGGCCTTCAGTTTGGATACCACGATGCAGATGACCCGGATGAAGATGAGAAAGTTCACCTGTAAGCACATGAGCAGGTGGCTGAGACCCTCTCATCCTCCCCAAGTCATTAGCCTGGCCCCAGCCGAAGTCCAAATGCTTCCACTCCCCCCCCCCCCCCGCTCCGTCACTCACCCCAATGGCAAAGAGAATGGGCAGTCGGATAATGAGCCAATAATTCATGTTGGAGTTCCTGGTCCAGCAGCTGAGAAGAAAGGAGCACAGGAGGCATCCAGCTGGCTTCCCAGAAGCCCCAGCGCCCAGTACAAGACAAGAGCCTCCAGTGCCCAAGGCCAACCAAAGTGCCAAACACAGCCACAGATCCGTGCAGAGCCCAACAAGTGCACACCCACGGCTACCACATACAGACCACAACACATGCCGCTCCTCTGTCTTTTCAGGGAGCTCTGGTTATAGTCATATGTGTAGCCAGCATCACACACAAAACAGGCGATTCTCTCAGGGGGAATCTGGGAGTGGGGACTGGAGAGTGAATTTAGACGTTAAGCTCCTGGTCCCTCTGCTAATCCTCCTCAACAAGTGAGAACCTCATGTCTTGGGGTTCAAGAACCCCCGGAATTGGGAGACTAGGTACATCAGCACACTCATCCCCTTGGAGTGGGATACTTACCCCTCATCCTCATAGAGATACTTGACAACACCCCAGGGGATAACAAACAGCAAGGGGACACCTAGGAGGACAGAGGAAGAGACAGACAGGGGAGAGGGGCTTCCAGGCCAGAGCCACTGCCATGTGTACCTGGGCCTCTCTGCACCCCTGCCCCAGCCCCTCGCACCTCCAGTCCCTGTCACTGCCAGACCCTAAAACACATCTCTAGGCTGTTCTGAGCGATTGGAATAATGAAGGTGGTGCTGGAACCCCATGCAAATGCCCTCAACTCTTCCTTACAGAGATCTTTACTGTCTACCACCATCACCTCCGCTGTACCAGGCACACTATCAGGATTTGGTGTCAGATCTCTGGCCACTGAGATCCCAGGATCTCAAGTACACTCAAGTAGCAGAGGCCTCGGATAACAAGGTAGGCAGGGCATGATGGACATGGAGAGGACCAGGTGAGGTAGGCAGGGCGTGCTGGGCATGGAGAGGACCAGGCGAACCTTCTGATGCCCTGTGCTTCCTTGCTTCAGCCCGCATATCCATTTCAGTCTATTCCTTTGGGTCCCAGAAGTCCCTTTAGGTGTTTGTGCCACCCACTCACCCAAAGCCCTGCCCCATGCACGTGCTTGAAGCCTAGGCAGACTCCTGAGAGAAGGAACCCTATCTTGTTGTCAGACCAAGTGACTGTCCACAGCAGCCTACAATAACAGTAGCCACAAAAGTAAGACTTCTTTCTTATTTGACTTAGTGCTAAAGTCTGGATAACCATTATTCCAAGGCTTGGTCCTTAGGGTGGCTCTAATGAGAGGTGCTATAGTCTGCAGATGATAGGGTATTGTGGGGAGACTTTGGAGATGTGCTCCCAAAGAGGATTTGGGGGAACCCTGGCTGTCATAGGACCTGGGTTTGCCAATTGGGCTAGGCTGGCTGGCCACCGAGCCCCAGGGATTCTTCTGTCTCTGCCTTTCAGGCGCTGGCACCACAAACATGCACCTGGCCTTTTCATGTGGGCTATGGAGATCAAACTTCGGTCCCCATGCTTGTGCAGTAAGCACGTCTGTCCACATCCATCTCCCCGTGCCCTCCTACAGTCCATGTGTTTTTACATTGACCAGCATCTCAGCATCCATAATGCTGTATAAACAGGCCTCATGAGACTGAACAAAGAATGGGATGGCCTGGGAGGGACCCAGGGCACAGCATAGACTCTGCCTCATAGAATATGCCCAGAAGAGTGGGATCAATGATTGAATGAGTCAGTATTTCAGTGAGGGAAGGGGAGCTCTCTAGACAGGAACATGCTAATTCCCTGAGCCACACATGTGACAGAAATTCTCTCTTGGGTGTCCTCAGCTAACTTCTTAGACCTCACTCAAGTTCAGCGGATTGCACTCATGATACCAGCTAGCCCTGGTGAGCTTCGTTTGCCCATCAGCATCGAGTGCACAGGCCTTTGTAAAGGCAGGAGCACAGCCCTTCCACCTCCAAAGTGACACACTCCCTGAAGGCTGAGTTTCTCCAAGACAGCCGGGGAGGAAGCTCAATTCAAGACACACAGAACTGGCCCTGGAAGTCCTATCTGGCTACCCACCACCCACCACCTGTTTGTGGTGCCCAGCTGCTCCTGGATGACTAGCTGGCAGACCTGTCTGTGTGGCCTCCCGCAGTCATCCGTCTTCCTTTCAGTTCAGCTGCACATGAAGCTGTAAGATGTTCCCTAGCACCTTGACTTGGGGCAGGCCTCCTGGCATCACCACAGAGAACGGAGGGCTCTGTGCTTTTGCTTTCTCTCCTTGTCTTCCTCTGCCTCTCCCCACCCCAATTCCTCTAGAAACAGATGTTCCAGTTGGGGAGGCGGTTCCCCAGGGTCCTACCCTTGTACTTTATAAAATTTGAGCCCTGATGTGAGTGGGCAGGAAAGACCCGGCACCCTTCCCCCACCACCTGCTCAGAGATCTCGAGAGCGCCATGCTTCTCCTGAGCCCCTACCAAAGCCCTGTTCTTTGGCACATATCCCTTTGATTGGTCCTGCCCTAAGGTTGCTATGGTGACAGATACAAACAGTGCTGATGTTATTTCCCAGAATGGACAGACATGGTCCTCCACCCTGAGGAAGCCTTTTACTGAGCTCTCCTCAATGGCCTGCTCCCACCCTCGCCCCTAGGGAACATCAGAACTTTCCAGATGCCCTGCCTGATGGGGGCCCCTGGCCGGATGAAGAGGCTCAGGAAGGAAGGAAAGGTCTAGCAGGATGGGGTGAGAGGAAAGAGAGAGTCAAGAATAAGGATGTAGCAGGCAGGCCCACATGTCACTTGTGGAGAAGTCTGAGCCTGCTCAGTGGGGCCTGCAGGGGACTGAGGCACAGGCACAGGCCAATGCCTGTGTGTGATAAGTTGACCTCAGGGCCTTGGACCAGGAAGCCAAGAGTCTCTTGGGCTCCCGTTCCTGTCCTGCTTTTACGTCCTCATTGCTCTTCAGATCCTCAATACACTGCTCACACCAAACCTCATTAGTGCTTTTCATCTGTGATGTGGCTGGATAACACCAGCAAAAATGAGCACCATGCAAGGATGGCTAGAGGGCTAGAGAGCTGAGCCTGGAGGGGCCGATGTCCTGAGGTGGCTTCCTGGAAGGTGGGCTGGCAACCTTGCAGGAGGATGCTACCAGCACCAAGAGCCTTAGAAAGGTGAAGTGGGGGCTGGAGAGATAGCCTAGTGGTTAAGAGCACCAACTGCTCTTGCAGAGGACCCGGGTTCAATCCCCAGCACCCACATGGCGGCTGAGAACCATCTGTAACTCCAATTTCAGGAGGACTCCAGTTCCAGGGGAATCCGAGACCCTCTTCTGACCTTAGCAACATTGCACAACACAGGTGCACAGACCTACATGCAGACAGTACATTCATACACATACAAAAATAAATAAAATTTTTAAAAAATTAAAAAAAAATAAAGGTGAAGTGGCGAGAGGCAGGGACGGATGAGGTGCAAACTAAGGATGGATCCAGTGCAGTCCTTGGTGGAACTTCAAGGGCAGATGAAGGAGGCCTGACGGCAAGGCCTGTTCTCTGATCTAACCCAGCTGAGTTGCTGGCTGCTTCCTCCAGGAGGGGCTCTCCTACCTGCCTTCCTGCTAGTGCAGGGCTCTGCAGCCCCGCCCTTCATACAAGGCCCACATGGCGAGAGGCATAAGCACAGTTAGAAATGTTCCAGAAAAAAAAAAGGCACAACGGTTCTTAGTAGACTTTTTGGCTAGAATATTTCCAGCTGGACTCCAAGCACTCCAGAGTCCGCCCTTTCCCTCTTCTGCACACTCTACCTGGCTTGCCTCTCCTCTGAGACCCCTCCCCACTTCATGATTACAGCAGCATCAGCCCACATCAGCCAGCACTCTGCCCACCATGAGGCTCAGGACTCACCATCTCCCTCAGAGTCTCAGGATGCCCTGATCTGGGTATGAAATGCTCTAAGGACTTGTGAGCAGAAGGTATGTGGGACATGTCCTGCTCTCCAGTGGTGTGGTACAAGGGCTAGAGGGCTGTATTTGGGGGGGGGGAGTGGAAGAATCCATTAATAAAAGAATTATATAAAAGGTTGGGAATGTGTAACTATAACCCTCTGTGGTCAACAAGGGGTCATTGAAATGACTGTGCCCCTCAGCCTGGCAGTTCGTTGTTAGCCCTTTGGAAGAGGGGCCAGGAAGTCTTTCACCCCGTGCCTCAGGCCCCAGTGGAGGTGATGAGGTGAACAGTGGGCTTACCCCAGCCTATGCTCAGGTACAGCTTGAAGACGCGCTGCTCTGAGAACACGGAGAAGGCCAGCAGCGTGTACAGGTACACGCCCTCCACCAGCAGCCAGTAGTAATTGGCCGCCACGCAGTACTGCATGAGCAGGAACACCAAGCGGCAGCCTAGAGAGTCCTGGGGCAGAGAAGGGTCTTATGGGAAGGGCAGACTGGCTTCCTGCCCACCCCTTGCTCTCTTGCCCGTCCTTGCTGGCCTGCCCTGGTCACTGTCCTGCCACAGTTAATGCAGGATGAGAGGGCCTGCATCTGGTCGGGCCCAGTCCTGGGGTTTCCTCCGCTTTAGATCCTTGACCCCTCCCTATCCCAAGTGATATTGTCCCCAGGCTGGGAAGAGAATGGAGCCTCGGAGATGTTAAATGATGGGGTCCCAATGTTTATACAACTGTTAGGTGGCAGTGCTGGGCTTCAAGCTCAGGTTGGCCTGCAGAGAAATCCCAGTGTCAGACTGGACTCCGTCTCCATGCCAAGGTCTCTTACCTTAAACTGCCTTAGAGCTGCCGGAAGTGGGCTGCCTCTGCCATCAGACTAGGGCTCCCCAAGGTGGGCTGCCTCTCCCATCAGACTAGGGGTCCCCAAGATGGGCTGCCTCTCCCATCAGACTAGGGGTCCCCAAGGTGGGCTGCCTCTCCCATCAGACTAGGGGCTCCCCAAGGTGGGCTGCCTCTCCCATCAGACTAGGGGTCCCCAAGGTGGGCTGCCTCTCCTATCAGACTAGGGGTCCCCAAGGTGGGCTGCCTCTCCCATCAGACTAGGGGTTCCTCAATATGGACTTTGTCTCCCATCAAACTGGGAGGCCCCAGAGGTCCAAAGCTAGGCTGCTCTCGCCTGTATTCCTCCTAGGCCTTTAGTAGTGGACGCAGGCCTTGGCCAAGAGCCCTGCTCTCCCAGCCCCTCCGGCCCACACTGCACACCTGGTAGGAGAGGAGCCCGTCCCATTGGTGCTGCTGGGCAGCCGTGCTGTACATCCACTTGAGGGCAGCATCCTTGATGAAGACCGACAGCGCTCGGAGGATGAAGGATGCAAACAGGTTCAGGTGGATGGAGTTCCGGGTGCAGTGCAGGCGTCTGAGGGAGAAAGCAGAGCCCGCCCTGCATGATATCCAGTGCTAGACCGGCCCTGGCTCTCAGGCCGACCCACATCATCAAGAAGGGATCCAGCTCTGGGACTGTGCTGATGTCACCTTTCTTCTGTGAATGCCCTTCTTCCTCACAATCTTAAAATTTCTTAAGTCCAGCCTCTTCATGAAACCCTCGGCCAGGCAGTCACTGCCCACTTCCTGCCTATATTCTCTCCTTACTGCAACCTTTCTTTAATGCAATCATGTGTAATCTGAGAAATGTATGTGTAAGGATCAATTTTCCTGATAGTTGGCTACTGTATGACATGACCCATTTCCTAAAGGTTTCTGGACTCTTCTCAGGGACAGAGACGGTCTAGGAACATGGTAGGAATTCAGAAGGCACTGGGTACAATTTCATGTGAAATAGCAGGGCTGAGGAGATGCTCAGTGGGTATGAAGTGCTTGCTGTGCACGCAGGAAGACCTGGATACGGATCCTCAGCAGCCATGTCCAAAGCCAAGTGTGGCCATGTGCAAGCCTCCCACACCGGTGTGCGCAAGCCTGCAGCCCCACTGTGTGTAAGCCTGCAACCCCACTGTGTGCAAGCCTGCAACCCCACTGTATGCAAGCCTGCAACCCCAGTATGGGAGAAGGGGTAGAGGGGCTTGCTGGAACTTGCTTGCTGACACCCATCTCCAGGTTTAGTGAGAGATCCTGTTCTCAAGGGGAAGAGGTGTTGTGTGTGCACAGCATAGTGTACATGCAAAGGTCAGAGGACAGTCTCAGGTGTTAGTCCTTAATCTCCACCTCTTTTGAGACAAGGTCTCTTGTTCATTGCTATGTACACCAGGCTAGCTGGCCCATGCAACCATGTCTGGTTTTCCATGGGTTCTGGGGATCTAAATTCAGGTCTTTCACAGCAGCATTTTACCCACTGAATTATCTCCTCAGCCTGAGAACTAAGCTTTCTTTCTTCTTAAAAATTAGGTACATTAATTTTAAGTGTGTGTGTGTGTGTGTGTGTGTGTGTGTACTTGTGGGCCCACAAGTGCAAGGATATGCATGGAGGACAACTTGGAACTTCTCTTCTTCTGTCATGTGGGTGTCCAGGATTGAACTCCGGTCATCAGGCTCAGCAGCAGGCACCTTTACCTGCTGAGTCAATTTGCTGGTCCCAGAACTAGCATCTATAATAAATCTTTAGGAAACAGCCAGGCATGGTGGCACATGCCTTTAATCCTGGCACTTGGGAGGCAGAGGCAAGCGGATCTCTGTGAGTTCAAGGCCAGCCTGGGCTGCAGAGTGAGTTCCAGGACAGCTGGGGCTACAGGGAGACCCTGTCTCAAAAAGACCAAAAAAAAAAAGAACAAAAGAAAAAAAGAAACACAAACAACCACTAAAAGGAATAAGAAACTAGGTTTTATAGATATAAAACGGAGAAGTATGTAAATGACAGAGACTAAACCAACAAATCCACAGACCCTTACAACAAACCAATATTACCAGCAATGGCGTAGTGCAATCTCTGTCTATATATGGCAAAAGACAAAGAATCCGTTGCTCTTTTTTTATGGTTCTTTAGATCTGTAATTATTTTTTGTGTAGAGTGGAAGTCAGNCTTGGTTAAAGAAAGGCCATTGATTTTTTAAGGTAAATTTTGTATCCACCTGCCAACTTTGCTGAAGCTGTGTAACCCGTTTCTTAGGAGTTTTCTTGGTGGAGTTTTTAGCAACCCTTAAATAAACACATCATAATCAGCAGCAAATACGGGTAGATTTGTACTTCCTCTTCTCACAATTAGTACTCCTTTAATCATCCTTTTGCTTTCTTTGCCTATATTGCTCTAGCACGTGCTTTTACACAAGCACTATATTGAAAGGTGTTGCCTGGAGGGCACCTTGCGAGTTCCTACCTTTCACAGGTAATTTTCTGTCATTTCCCCCAATTTACAGATGATACTGGCTGTGGGTTTCCTGTAATGGCTTGAATTACATTGAGAATGTATCCCATGGCAATCCAATTCCTTCTAGGACTTTAAAGAAGTGAAGGGGATGCTGGATTTTTCGAAAGAGCTTTTTTCAGCATAATTGAGATGATGTGGTTTTTGTCTTTGATTCCTTTATGTGGTTTGCTGATGTTTTTGTTTGTATGTTGAACCCTCCTGCATCTCTGGTATTAATCCAACTTGGTCATGATGTGATCCTTCTTTGATTGTGGTCTCTAATGCGATTAGCCAGTATCTGTTTTAGACGCATTTTTGGCCTCCTGTGTTTCCACTAGGGAGATGGGTCCTCTTAACTTTCTCGCTTTTTAGATTGGAGTCTTTGCCTGGCTTTTGGACTAGGTGAGTGTTGGCTTCCTAAGGAAGCATTCGGACAGAATTCCCTTGATTGTGCTCCTTCTAGAACAGTTTCAGTATAATGGTTGTAGGTCTTTTTGAAATGTTTTAGAATTCTGCCGTGAAACCCGTCTGGGCCTGGGCTTTTTTTAGTGGGAGGGCTTCTTACTCCATCCTCTATTTCTTCATATGTCTATGGGTCTGTTTAAGATGCTGGTCTCTTCTTGGCTGAGCTTCGGTGATTTCCCAGGATTTCAGATCCTCATTCACTTCTCTTAGGTTTCAAACTTGGTAGAGTCTAGGTTCTTGTAATATTCCCATATATTTTCTTGATTTTTCCTTGTCCGTGTGATATTTCCTTTTCATCACCGATTGTGTTGATTTGGAGTTGTTCTTCTTTCTTTTTGTTAACCTGCCTAGAGCTCTGTCTATCTTGTTTCTTCTTTCAAAGAACCAACTTTTGGCTCATTGATTTTTTTGTATTGTTTTCTTTGTTTCTATTCCTTGATTTCTGCTCTGATTTTTGTTATTTCTTCCTGTCTGTTGCGTTTAGGTTTCATATGTTGTTGCCTCTCAAGTGCTTTTAGCTGTAGTGTTAGATCATTCACTTGTTGCTTTCTGTTTTTTCTAATGTGGGCCACCCAGGGTTATAAACTTCCTCTTAGGACTGACTTTTAAGGTATCCCATAGGTTTTTGTTGTGTCTGTATTGTCATTGTCATTCAGTTCCAGGACTGTTTTTATTTCTTTCTTATCCTTCCTTGACCCATTTCATTATTCAAGAGTGTTTTTGTTTAGTCTCCAGTGTTCTCTGTAGGCAGGAGGGCTTGTCCTGGTGTGGTATTGAGCTTTATTGCACTTGGTCTGACACGATGCATGAGATTATTTCCAATTTTTTTTATTGTCGCGTTTTTCTTTGTCCCAGGATGTGGTCAATTTTGGAGAAGTTCCATGGGGTGCTGGTAGAAAGTGTATTCTCTGGTATTAGGATGGAATGTTTGGTAGGGTCTCTGAGGTCCATTTGTGTATCATGTTGTTCAGTTCAGACGTCTCTTGTTTATTTTTGTCCTATTGACCTATCCAAAGGACTCAGTGGGTATGAAATCTCCCACAATGAGTGTTACTGGGGTTATTTGTGACTTGTGGTCCTGGAAAATCATCTTTATAAAGTTTTGGTGCACCCAGAATTTTGGGAATATATTCATAATTGTGAATCTTCTTGGTGGCTTGTTCCTTTGATGAAAATGTAATGGCCTTCTTTGTCTCTTCTGATTTTTTTACTTAGAAGTCGATTTATCAATATTAAAACAGAAATACCTGCTTTATTTTGGTACCCATTTGCTTGGAATATTTTTTCCATCCCTTCACTTTAAGGTGGTGCCTGTCCTTGGAGGGAAGATGTGTTTCTTGTAGACAGCACTATGATGGGATTCGTTTCCTAATCCAATCTCCCCGTCTATATCTTTGATTGGGGAATTTAGTCCATTAATATTAAGGTTCTGCCTGATAGGTTGGTGTTTCTTCCTTTTGCCTTATCCATCTTCGGTTTTGATTTAGGTTTCTACTTCTGGCCAGTTATGCTTTTATTGATTTTCTCTTTCTAGGTGCCTGGGGCTGGTTGCTCCTTTCTTCTGTCTTGAATTGCTTCAAGTCTTCTCTGAAGGGTTGGTTTTCCGGACATGTATTCTTTCAAGTTGTTTATGTCCTGGAAGCTTTTTTCTCTCCTTCAAGTATGATTGAATTTTTGCTGGGTATAGTTAACCTGGGGTGGCATCTATTGTCCCTTACCACTGGGGTTGCTTTGCTCCACGTTCTTCTTGCTTTCATAGTTTGCGTTGAGAAGTCCTTTGTAATTCTGACCGGTTTCCCCTTATAGGTCCCTTGTTGTTTTTCTCTTGTGGTTTTAAGGATTCTGTCTTTGTTTTGGGTGTCTAGCCATTTTAACTCTGATGTGGCATGGAGCATTTCTTTTCTGATATTGTATGTTTGGAATTCTAGTGCTTCTGTATGATATGGTTTGTCCTTTTTTAGTTTGGGGAAGTTTTCTTCTATTATTCTGTTGAAGATCTGATCAATACCATTCTCTTGGGATTCTTCTCCTTCCTTATTCTATGATTAGGAGGTTTGATCTTTCATAGTGTCCCACAGCTCTGGTTGTTCCATTTTTGTGTCTTTTTAAATTTTCATAATCTTTCCTTGAGGTTTTTAGTTGTTGTGTGTTATCTTCCAGGTCTGATCTTCTTGTTCTGCTTCCTCCATTCTGCTTCTGATGCTTTTTCCATTCCTTTTACTCTTGATTATGAATGTTTGAATTTCCTTTTTCATTTCCTCTTCTGCTTTCTTTTAGTGTTTCTATTTCTTTTTGAAGTTTCTCGATCTCTTTTTGTAGATCTTTTGTTTGCTGGTTGGTTCTTTTCTTTTTCAGCATGGGATCTTTTCAGTGTTTCTATTCCTTCCAGAGCTGTCATTCTCTCTCCCTCGGTCCTTCTTGAGTTCCTCATTCTCTTTTTTAGTCGCTTTAATTGTTCTTTATGATCTTGTACTTTAAGTATGTTCCCAATTGTGTTTTGATGTCTTTGTGTCCATGGGCATCCCCAGAGGGATCCCACTGCAGGAGTCTTCCATAGGGTTGACAAAGCTTGGTGTGGGATTATCCCTCTTTCAGTGTAGTTTCTTCTTGGTGATCCTGGCATATGGGCTTCTCCTTGCTGTATTCCAATGTAGTCCTAAATGGCCTCTTCACCTGTGTTGAACGGCTTTTGCTTTTGCTTGCCTCCTTTAGATGCTTCTTCGTAATCTCAGTTGGCCGGGGGGGGGGGGGGCTCTTTCAGCCCCGGTACCTTGTCCACTGGCTCAGGAGATCTCAAATCTCAAGCGTCACACAAGCCTACCTTTAATACCGTCTGGGAGGATAACTCCGCCCCCCACAGCCACAAGTCCAATCAAGCCAAAGACCCACCACCTTTAATCCCAGCTGGGAGGCTAACTCCTAACCTCACAGCCACAAAAGGCCAATCAAGCCAAAGACTGCAGGACCAAAGGATCAACACTCAGCTCGCTGAGGCACCCATTCCTACCTGTCCCCCCCTCTTCCTTCTGCTGGCTCAGACTCCCACTGATCTCTGATCTTTTAACTTATGGTCTACAACAGTGTATCACTTTGCATCTTCTTCCAAGGAGTTGCAGGTTGTTGCTCTTTTGTTATGGTTCTTTGATCTGTAATTTATTTTTGTGTAGAGTGGAAGTCAGGGATTCTTTGTCTTTTGCCATATATAGACAGAGATTGCACTACGCCATTGCTGGTAATATTGGTTTGTTGTAAGGGTCTGTGGATTTGTTGGTTAGTCTCTGTCATTTACATACTTTCCCATCGTCTGTTTATCTATAATAATAGTCAGTTTCTTATTCCTTTGTGTGTATGTTTTGTATTGTTTGTTTCTTTTTTTTTTTGGTCTTGTTTTGAGCAAAGGGTCTCCCTGTACCCCCAGCTGTCCTGGAACTCCTTGACCTTGCTTTTTTTTTTTTGAACTCACAGAGATCCGCATTGCCTCTGCCTCCCAGTGCCAGGATTAAAGGTCATTGTGCCACCATGCCGGCTGTTTTAAGATTTTTTAATTTAAAAAAGCAGTTCAGGTCTAAACTGTGGACCGAATGCTTAGCAGGTAAAGGTGCCTGCTGCGAGCCTATGCCCGGAGTTCAATCCGGGACACCACCACATGACAGAAGAAGAGAAGTTCCAAGTTGTCCTCCATGCATATCCTTGCACTTGTGGGCCCACAAGTACACACACACACACACACACACACACAACACTTTTTTTAATTATGTTAATATTTATTGGAAGAAAGAAAGCTTAGTTCTCAGCTGAGAGATAATTTCAGTGGGTAAAATGCTGCTGGTGAAAGACCTGAATTTAGATCCCCAGAACCATGGAAACGCCAGACATGGTGCATGGCCCAGCTAGCCTGGTGTACCCATAGCAAGGAACAGAGACCTTGTCATCAAAAGAGGGGAGATTAAGGGACTAACACCTGGACTGTCCTCTGACCTTTGCATTGCTGCGTATGCTGTGCACACAACAACACCTCTTCCCCTTGAGAAAAGGATCTCTCACTAAACCTGGAGATGGGTGTCAGCAAGCAAGTTCCAGCAAGCCCCTCTACCCCTTCTCCCATACTGGGGTTGCAGGCTTGCATACAGTGGGGTTGCAGGCTTGCACACAGTGGGGTTGCAGGCTTTCACACACAGTTGGGGCTGCAGGCTGCGCAACACCGGTGTGGGAGGCTTGACATGGCCACAACTTGGCTTTGGAACATGGCTGTGAGATCTCAACCCAGGTCTTCTGCTGGCACAGCAAGCACGTCATACCCGATTGAGCATCTCCTCAGCCCTGCTATTTCACATGAAATTGTACCCAGTGCCTTCTGAATTCCTACCATGTTCCTAGACCGTCTCTGTCCCTGAGAAGAGTCCAGAAACCTTTAGGAAATGGGTCATGTCATACAGTAGCCAACTATCAGGAAAATTGATCCTTACACATACATTTCTCAGATTACACATGATTGCATTAAAGAAAGGTTGCAGTAAGGAGAGAATATAGGCAGGAAGTGGGCAGTGACTGCCTGGCCGAGGGTTTCATGAAGAGGCTGGACTTAAGAAAATTTTAAGATTGTGAGGAAGAAGGGCATTCAACAGAAGAAAGGTGACATCAGCACAGTCCCAGAGCTGGATCCCTTCTTGATGATGTGGGTCGGCCTGAGAGCCAGGGCCGGTCTAGCACTGGATATCATGCAGGGCGGGCTCTGCTTTCTCCCTCAGACGCCTGCACTGCACCCGGAACTCCATCCACCTGAACCTGTTTGCCATTTTTCTTCTTTTCATTCTCGATTGCCCGACGGGGGGTGGGCGCTGGGTGTGTCGGTCTTCATCAAGGATGCTGCCCTCAAGTGGATGTACAGCACGGCTGCCCAGCAGCACCAATGGGACGGGCTCCTCTCCTACCAGGTGTGCAGTGTGGGCCGGAGGGGCTGGGAGAGCAGGGCTCTTGGCCAAGGCCTGCGTCCACTACTAAAGGCCTAGGAGGAATACAGGCGAGAGCAGCCTAGCTTTGGACCTCTGGGGCCTCCCAGTTTGATGGGAGACAAAGTCCATATTGAGGAACCCCTAGTCTGATGGGAGAGGCAGCCCACCTTGGGGACCCCTAGTCTGATAGGAGAGGCAGCCCACCTTGGGGACCCCTAGTCTGATGGGAGAGGCAGCCCACCTTGGGGAGCCCCTAGTCTGATGGGAGAGGCAGCCCACCTTGCGGAGCGCCTAGTCTGATGGGAGAGGCAGCCCATCTTGGGGACCCCTAGTCTGATGGGAGAGGCAGCCCACCTTGGGGACCCCTAGTCTGATGGGAGAGGCAGCCCACCTTGGGGAGCCCTAGTCTGATGAGAGAGGCAGCCCACCTTATGGAGCCCCTAGTCTGATGAGAGAGGCAGCCCACCTTATGGAGCCCCTAGTCTGATAGGAGAGGCAGCCCACCTATGGGAGCCCCTAGTCTGATAGGAGAGGCAGCCCACCTTGGGGACCCCTAGTCTGATGGAAGAGGCAGCCCACCTTGGGGACCAACAAGCAACTGGAGAAAGAATTCAAAGAGACCTTCCCACTCACAATAGCCACAAAAACAATAAGATACCTAGGAACAAACCTAACCAAAGACACCAAAGACCTCTACAACAAAAATTTTAAACCCTTAAAGAAAGAAATTGAAGAAGACCTCAGAAGATGGAAAAACCTCCCATGCTCATGGATTGGGAAAATTAACATTGTAAAAATATCCATTTTACCAAAACTCTTGTATAGATTTAACACAATCCCAATCAAAATCCCCAAGAGTTTCTTCACAGGCTTGGAAACAAAAGTTCTTAAATTCATTTGGAAAAACAAAAGACCCCGAATAGCCAAAACAACCCTGAGTGAAAAGAGCTACACAGGGGGGATCTGTGTCACAAAAATGAAATATGGAAAGGCAACTATAACAAAAGAAATGGAGCTACCTGTATCAACATGAACGAATCTCACAGAAACATGATGGTGGACCCCTTCTTCAATTGCAGAAGGATATCGACATTATGCTGTTAAGAATATCCCAAACCGGGGCTGGAGAGATGGCCTAGTGGTTAAGAGCACCGACTGCTCTTGCAGAGGACCTGGGTTCAATCCCCAGCACCCACATGGCGGCTAAGAACCATCTGTAACTCCAATTCCAGGAGAACTCCAGTTCCAGGGGAATCCGACACCCTCTTCTGACCTCCACACCATTGCACGACACGGGTGCACAAACCTACATGCAGACAGTACATTTATACACATACAAAAATAAATAAAATAAAAAAAGAATATCCCAAACCATTCTATGGACACTTACAAATGGATTCATTCTGGTGGGGGCAGGGCAGAGAGAACAACCTAATGAGGCAGAGTCAACTATGAGGAAGCTTTTCTTTGTTCTGTAGCACAGGCTTGCCTAGAGCTTGGGATAGCCCTTCTGCCTTGGCCTCCTCAGTGCTAGGATTATGGGTGTATGCCATTGTGCCTGGCTTAGAATAGTTTCTTTTCTTTCCTTTTTCAACTTTGCACAGATGTTCATGTGTGCGTATGTATGTGTGCGTGTGTGTGCATGCGTGTTTGTGTGGTGTGTGCATGTGTGTACGTTATGTGTTGTGCATGCATGTGCGCATGCATGTTGATGTCTGATGTTGGGAGTCATCCTTTCATCCTTGATCACTCTTCCACCTTATTCATTAAGACAGGGTCTCTCAATCAAACCCAGAGCTCACTGATAAGGCTAGTCTGGTTAGCCAACTTGCTCTGGGGATCCCATCTCCACCCTCTGAGGCTGGATTACAGGTGAGCCACCCTGCCCACCCGGCGTTTATGTGGGTTTCTGGGAATCTTGACTCTGGCCCTCACACTTACACAGTCAAGTGCTTTAACTGCTGAGCCATCTCTGCAGCCCAGAATGCTTAATTGTAAGGTTGAATAGATAGTATGTACATTTATCACTGTGCTTCAGGATCTCTGAAATATTTCATAATAAAAGAGAATATCTGTTATGATTTCAACATGAAATGTCCCTCGGAATGCTAGTCCCCAGATGGAGGCAGTATTTCAGGAAGTGGTGGAATCTTTTACGGAGTAGAGCTTAGTTGGAGGAGGTCACTGAGGCCATGTCTTTGATCCGTGTCTCTTGATTCTGGATCCCCTGTCTCTTCCTGTCTCTACTTCCTGTCCATCTTGAGGTGAACAGTCCCCTCTGGTGCAGGATGCCCCTCCATAATTTTCTATCCAAACACATTGGGGTCAAGTGACCCAACAATGAACTCTCTAAAACCATGAGGCATAACAAATCCTTCCTCATTTACATTATTCTCAGGTACATAAAAGTAACTAACACAATGCTCACTCAGCGAGTGCATCTATTGAGCACTGAATGTTTGTGCTGTATGACAGCAGGTCCCTCTGACATAAGAGAAGGAAGCCCATCTCCTCTTCTTGATGGCTGACGCTCTGGGGTTTCTGCCTTCATAATTCGTCCCTGAACCCAGATCCCCTGACCTATTCCAGATGGAGTGGAAGGAAGTTACATCTCAGCTTGTACTCTGATAGGTGTGTCTTGGCTAGGTTCGACCTCAGAAGGAACTTTTCCACAGAAGTTAACAAGTTCTAAATATTACTGTTTCTATGCCTGTTTGCTGGAAAGGACTCGTCTGGCTTTTCTGCAACTTCATCTTCTGCTCTTAAAATTGAGAGATTCTCTATGTTGGCAGTGTTCTGTGCACACAGTTACACAGTGGAGGTTAGGCTGAACACACAGTGTTGTGACCTGTTTTCAACCTCATTTTCTGAGGACTTCTAGAGAGAAGGACCTCCTGTTGTTTGCCTTGGGCAATTCTCTTACTAGGGGACTGAACATAAAGCAGCCCCTTCCAGGCTCAGGGCCCCCTTACCTGAAGCCAAGGAGGATGGCAGAGGCGATGACCAAGGCAGAGAAGGAAAGCGCGTAACCCACCGTGTAGATGATGTAAAGGGACAGGAGCTGCTCCTCCGGAGAGCTCTGTGCACACAGAACACAAGGATGTGGGCACAGTCCATGACCCCCCCCTTCACTCCAGTGTCCAGGGACTGAGGTGACTTGGGGCCCCACTGAGGATTCCAGAATCAAGAAAGATGATGATGGTCCAAGGATGTCTACTCCTGATTCCAAGGTAAGCACACATCACCTTTGGCCAGATGGCATGGTGTACAGTCACCAGAAGCAAGGGGAAGGGTGTCCCAACAACCTCCAGCCCCACCCAAAGCCCAGGGTCTCTGATCCTGTGAAGTGGAGACCATAACTGCTCTACTCAGATCCCTCCCCCGACTCAGAACCCCACAGCTCACTCTCTCCCCTCGCTTGGACTCTTCACACTCCGACAGGTCCCTCCAGGGCACGCTGGAGTTGTCCTTATGAAGCCAGAGGCCCTCAGCTGTGCAGAACCGATACACATGGCCCTGTAGCACTGGGACGAAGAGACTGTGGTGAGCCTCAGCCTAGAGATGAGCAGCCTCTCCACTGCTGGAACCCAATCTCCTTTCCCCTTTGGAGGAGCATCCTGTATCTGCCTCCTCAGAACTGACCTTCCTGAGCTAGTAACAGGCTCCTCTTCTGAACACACACACACACACACACACACACAGACACACACACACACATACACACACAGATACACACACACACACACATACACACACAGATACACACACACACACACACACACACACACACAAGGTGAGGACCACCCAGCCACTCTCAGCTTTTCCTCCTAGCCACTCAAGGACACAGTTGGGTGAATCCTTAGGTTCTAGATGAGATAAGTCTTAGTTTAGATCCATGTCTAGGCCCCAGTCTCAAATCACACTCTTTTTAAAATTTTATTTATTTTTTATGTGTATGAATGTACTGTCTGCATGTAAATTTGTGCACCTCTTGACTCTGCCCTTCAGCACACAGTCACTGATCTTCCAGACTGCAACTTTCTCCCTTTCATATTCCTCAGAGACAGCCAGCCCTGAGAACAACGCTCATATTGGACTCCTCAGAAAAGAAGTACAGCAGCCTCGGGAGCCTCAGTCAGAGGAGATGTGGCCTGTTTGTGGGGGACACAACTTATCCTCAGAGAGCCCCAGTCTGAGGAGACATAGCTTGTTCTCAGGGGCCCCAGTCTGAGGGAGATGCATACTTCCTGTCAAATACTTTCTCTAAAAGGAATATAAATATCAATGGCACAGTCAAAGCCTTTGCTCTTGGAAATTTTCCCTTCCAATGGGAAGACCAAGTTTGCTCCTTCAAGTAACCTCGAGTTCTATGCTGGACATGGAAACTGCTCTTGGAGGCCTTCTCATTTAAGAGAAGGCAGCAATTCAGGCTCTGCCTCAGGGAGCTCCCAGGCTGAGGAAGACTGTGCCATTCCTGGTCAGGAAATTGAGACTCGCAAAAAAAAATAAAATAAAATAAAAATAGAAACCAGCAAGGATCAAACACAGGTTCAGGAGTGATAAGGGACAGTCACTTGTGGTTAGTCACATTCACTTCAGTATCTAGATAGTGTGGCCGTCCCCATTACACCCCACTGTCCACCTGCCTAGGGAGACGAGGGAGAGGACTGCACTGTCGTCAGGTTTGATGTAAGGCCAGCCGAGCATTCACTATGTGAATGTCTAGGAATGTCTAGGAAATACCCATTCATTATCTCCCTGCACATCTTTTTTTCATTTTTTTAAATTTTACTTACTAGTTTTATTTTATGTGTATGAGCGAAATGCCTGCAGAGGCCAGAAGAGGGTGTCAGATCCCCTGGAACTGGAGTTATAGATGGTTGTTAGCCACCATGTGGGTGCTGGGGCTGAAACCTGGATCCTTTGCAAGAGCAGCAGTGTTCCTAAGCGCTGAGCCATCTCTCCAGCCCCAGAATTCAAGTCTTATTCCAAGGCCAAGAAACAGAGGACAAAAAGGTTCAGCAAGGTGAGGTTGACAAGGAAAAGAAGGGGGGAAGCCAAAGTCAGGAGCTAACATTTAAATCCTGTAAAACTAAGTGACGAGCAGAGAGATGGCTCAATGGGTTAAGTGCCTCCCGGAAAGCCTGCTGCCCTAACTCAGACTCCCAGAACCCACACGATGGAAGGAGAAAAGCGACTCCTGCAAGTTGTCCTCTGTCCTCCACCTAAGTGCTATGGCATATGCCTTGTCCTGTGATGAATAAACAAATGTAGTAAAAAAAGTTTTAAGATTACGAGGCTTTAAGGATCAGCTTATGAGCAATGGGAGGCAGAGCAGGAGGGGGGATACGGAAGGCACAGGGGCTGGAGGCCGTGGATGGCCAGTTGAGGAGAGACTAGCGAGAAGAGGCTGATTAACTCCCGTGCACCAGGGATTGGCAGTAACATGGGGGGATCCATATCCAAGGGCCACCCAGGGACAGAGGTTCAATTCCATAGATCTAGAGACCACTGTTACGTGGCAAGGAGACTTTCACCGCAGGACTTCTGGTGGCCCTCTTCCAGCAATGTCATGTTCCAGTCAATCAAGCCTTACCCTTCCTCAACACTAGCCCTGTCACCCAGCACCCAGCATGGACAGCCCACATGTGCCTTTTCTCTTTTCTTTTTGTAGAGAACCCTTGAACCAAGTCCCTCTTCATGAGAGTATCTGAGTATACAGTAAGCATATTAGCATTGCTGCATAGCTCCTTTTAAGACTATGCAGTGTGTGTGTGTGTGTGTGTGTGTGTGTGTGGACATGCATGTGTGTGACAACACAGGCAGTGGAGGCCAGAGATTGGTACTGGATGTCGGGTGTCTTCTTCTATCTCTCCACCTTATTTTTTGAGTCAGGGCCTCTCACTGAACCCAGAGCTCACAGATTTGTCAAGACTCACTCACCAGCAGGCTGCAGGGACCCTCTTGTCTCCACCTCCCCAGTGCGGGGATCACAGGAACATACCACGTGGTGCTGGGAATCTGAACTTAGACTCTCATGCTCAGGCAGCAAGCACTTTACCAACTGAGATATCCCCTCATCCCAGAACATGTATTTCACTCTGTAGACCAGGCTGGCCTTGAATTCACAGAAATCTGCCTGCCTCTGCCTCCCAAGTGCTAGGATTAAAGGTGTACACCACCACTCCTGGCTAGAACCTGTATTTTTAAAAAGACTTTATCTAGAAGAAGAACAAAACCCCGAGATTCTCATGGCCACTCTTCTGACAGTGGGAATAGCCACAGGCCAAGCAGCAGAAATACCTTTAATGTGTTTTATGAACAGTTAGGCATATGCAAAGGCAGGAAGGGGAGGCACCTGGTCTTGTTTTAGCGTCTTGAATGGCTGCTCCCAGGCCCCAAATGGTTTCTATCTGCTGCATAGATGCTTGAATTCTTTCCTGGGTGGTCAAGTCTTCTGGTAGGTGACAAAACTTGTCTTTGGCTATAGATTCACCCCAAGAACAGTAATGGGGACCTGGACAGACTCTATGGGAACAAAATTGCTATCAGAGCCAAGCAGAGCACATCTGGATGGGATGAGGAAGAAGGAAGGAAGCCTGGGAGCCAGGGGAAAGGGGAAGACACTGCCATAGTCTCCAGTACATGTGCCAGAAGCCCACACAGGCGTGACTTCCCACAGAGCCAAGCATCCAGTAGGCACTACATAATTGTAGTCTCCCTCTGTACATGCACCACACATGTCCCCCCCTACAGGTGTACGTTCACAGAGTCACATCTTGAATACCTCCTGTATGACATCATAGTCACCTCACCAGGGAGGCACAGCTAATCTCATTTTACAGATGAAGACCCTCAGCTTCTGAGAAGCCAAGAGGTTTGCTCAAGACCACACAACTAAGACGAAGCAGAGTCGGGACTTAGACCTGCAGCTCTCTATGTCCAAGACAATAAAAGTTAGCAGCCAGACTCCCTGCCAAGATTCAATCAGTGCCATTTCCCCCTTTACTTTCTTTCTCTAAACTTAGATTTCCACACATGCAGTCCCCTCTGTTGCCAATGTGGCCCCCAGACAGCCGGCACAGTCCCGAGCCCTCTGCTCAGGGCCAGCTTGGGGCTGGAGAAGTGGTGTGTGCACAGATGTGTGCCCTCCTGGCTTAGAATCAGGGGATCGCTACATCCCAAAGAAGTTCAAACAGCCTTCAAGTTCACCTGACAGTTAGCCCTCATTAACATCTTATTAAAAGCCAAGGCTGGTTCCTGGTCCCGCCACGCCCCTTTTGGCTGCAGGAAGGTGATTGGGTACAGCCCTGGCCCTGGAAGAACTGACCAATCACAGTCAGGGGCTTGGCTCTAGCTAGTCAATACAAGGAGACAACTAGGCGGCTGCATGCCAGGAGGCCCAGGGATATTTCATTAAGTTAGACCCTGGTGCTGGAAATAAAACCCCCAATTAAACACTTCGCCTCCCGGAAGTTTCCACGGCGTCTGTAATCAAGCTAACAGCCGCCCTTCCACGTGGATGGCGGGCACTCAGAGCTGTAGAGAGCTGCTCATGAATCCATTAGCTCCCACACCCTGGCAACAGAGATGGCTGGCAAGGACGGAGGTGGGGGGATTTCACTGATGCCGAGACTCGGGGAGACTGATGCTCTCCCTAAATGTGGCAGAATGAGGGAGATCAAAGGTGGCCTGGCAACGAAGGTTGTGGTGAGGTACCATGGGGCGTCAGGGCTTAGAAGGAGCCTAGGTCCTGAACTCTGGATTCAAATTCAAATCCTGGTTCCACTATCCATCAGCTGGGGCACCTTGGGAGTGTCACATTATGTCCCCAGGCCTCAGTTTCCTCATCTGTAAAATGGCCATCATTCTCAGGAGATAAAGTTTCATGAAGCACTTGGTACATGATAGACCTTCAAAACGTGGTCATTCACAATGGAGGCCTTGCTGGCTCTGCCAGCTTTATAGGGCCAAAGCTCCTATATGCTGCCCAAGTGGGCCTCAGACTCCCTTTGGTAGCCCTGGCTTGCTTGCGCTAAGAGCTCCCAGCCTGAACAGGACTCAGAAGAGGCAGCCTGTCAAATTTCCAAGGATTGTGAGTTACAGGCTATTTTAAAAGCATTTTATGACCCTCATATAATTAGAGTTAAGCTAACAAACAGGTAGGAACCCCGAGGAGGGAGCGGGCAGCTAATGAGACTGGGATGATGTGTGATCAGTGATGAGTGAGAATGCGCTGTTGAAAGGCGCCAGGCAGCCAGCGGGAGGGAAGGCCCCAAACTCATGTCTCGTGTGCACTAGACTCTTCCTTCCAACACTGTCCTCCCACCACTCCTCCACTGCCCCCTCTGCCTTCCAGAGTCCCAAGCCGCCAAAGAAAGAGATTCAGACCACAAGGGCTTGGCTGGCTTTCCTGGGACACTATGCATCTCTGAAGCCTAAGGCCTGGGCCCATGTCCCAGGCGCCCCCAGAGCACCCTCTTTCCTTCTACATCTGCCCATCCTTCAGGCCTGGCCCCAATGTCACCTGTCCCTAGAATTCTCATTCTCTTCACCCCAGGAAGAAGGTGGCTTTGACCTCCCTCTCCACCTCTGTCTGAGCCACAGGGCTGAACCCCCCTTAGTCCCAAGGTAAAAGTCCCCCCTCTCCTTAGCACCTATCACACCACTAAGGCCTCAGCGGCGTCCTCAGCTCTTAAAAAGGACGTGTGGGTCTGAATTTCGTTCTTCGTGAGGTCACCCACTCTCCTACCTTGCTTTGTACCCCAGAAGGCTGGCTCCCCAACACCCTACAGATCCTTGCTCTGCATTTCATTTGGCCAACAGGAGACATTGGGGGGCAAGGGAGAAAAGAAGTCAAACATTGCTTCACCATCCTTGCCCTACTGGAGTCTGACTCTGCCCGTGGCCCCTCTGCAGCCTCAGCCCTGATGGCGCCCTCTCTATCCTAGCTCCAGCCTTCACGGGAGCCCCTGACACTATGCTCACCTCTTACTCTTCAGGCCTAGGGGTGCTAAACCTTGTCCATCCCATTTTCTTCAGATTCTGTGCTATGTTTTCTGATGAGAACCCGCCAGAGACATGACCTGTCTTCTCCATAATCTCAGCTCATGCTGTGAGGAATCTCTCCCCCGACCCCCGCCCCCGCCCCCTGAAGCAGGCCAAGCAAACCCTTTTCTCACTCCCTCACAGCGCAGGTAGGCTCAGGGAGCCCCTCCAGTGCAGTTAATCACACTGTGTAAACCCAGTGGGTGTCTCTGTGGGTCTCTAACTCAGGAGAAGGGAGGCAGAGTGAGGCGATTCTGGGTGTCAAAAAGGGAGTAAATTAGCTTGGTGAGAAGGGAGGGGCGGAGGCTGGCAGGGGGCTGTGCACAGACTGTTATCTTCATGGAGAAAGCAATAAAACCGTGCTTGCTCATAAACGGGCACCGCCAGGACCTATTTCCTGCTCAAATAAAATTAAAGGTGATGGATGGAGCCACAGGCGCAGGCAGAGCTGGGGGCGCTTAGTGCTGAGTGATGGGCTTTGTCCCCTGCCTGGCTCCCTGGGGTCTAGAGGCCCAGCCAGGCTGTCCAAGCCGAAGCCCCAAATCTTTAAGGCAGGGAATGTACTTGTGTGAAGCGGGAAGTCAGAGAGGCAGGTAGAGCAAGTGAGAAAAAATGAGGATCATGTGTATGTGTGTGTGTGTGTGTGTGTATGTGCACGTGTGTGTGTGTATGTGTGTATGTGTGTGTGTTATGTGTGTATGTGTGTGAAGCGGGAAGTCAGAGAGGCAGGTAGAGCAAGTGGGAAAAAATGAGGATCGTGTGTGTGTGTGTATGTGTGTATGTGTGTGTATGTGTGTGTATGTGCACGTGTGTGTCTGTGTATGTGTGTATGTGTGTGTTTATGTGTGTATGTGTGTGTATGTGCATATGTGTGTATGTGTATATGTGTGTGTATGTGTGTATGTGTGTGTTTATGTGTGTGTGTGTATGTGCACGCATGTGTGTATGTGTTATGTGTGTGTGTTTATGTGTGTATGTGTGTGAAGCGGGAAGTCAGAGAGGCAGGTAGAGCAAGTGGGAAAAAATGAGGATCGTGTGTGTGTGTGTGTATGTGTGTGTATGTGTGTGTATGTGTGTATGTGTGTGTATGTGTGTGTATGTGCATGTGTGTGTCTGTGTATGTGTGTATGTGTGTGTTTATGTGTGTATGTGTGTGTATGTGTGTGTATGTGCATGTATGTATATGTGTGTGTATGTGTGTATGTGTGTGTATGTGTGTGTGTGTATGTGTGTGTGTGTGTGTGTGAAGGACCTGCCATTCTCCCTCCTCCACGTCACCTGGCCCCATCCTACCTCCCAAGTGAGCAAACCAGAGGACAAAAAAGCTCAGGCCACCCACAAAGAGAGCCATGAGATTGCAGGGCTCACAGACTTTATTAACGTGTGCCCAGCCAATGCAGGTCACTCAGACCACTCACCTGTTTCCAGGCCAGTGCCACATGCTCAGGCACCGCCTAGCCCATCTCTCCAGGAAGCCTGGGCATGCAATTAAACAATTAATGCAGGGACTAACCCAGTCTGGACTTATGCCCAGGTCTGCCAAGTACTAGCTGTGTGATCTTGGAAGAGCCACACAGCGTCTCTGTGTCTTACCATCCTCGTCAATGGGAGGGAAATGGGAGTAATTGCCTCAGAGGATCGTGAATAGAACTGAGTGAGTGTACCTCTGTCAACAGGCAGACAACAGCTGTGCTGAAGAATTCTGAGCAAGGGCCATTAATCTACTGGGGACCTGCCTCTTTTGAGGTCACCAGCACACCCTGCATAGCTCAGGGAGACAGGAGTACAGCCTCTTTAGAAAAACTGCTTGGGCCTCATCTGACCAATCACAGTCCATGTCGAAGTGAAGTTCACATCAAGCTCATTGAGGTGATTCCTTCAGAAAGACCCCCAGCTCTCTCCCAGCTTTATCTCCTTCCTACATTTTGCTTAGAGGCTGGGGGATAATGATAAGGACTTATACTAGGTTCAAACCTGGGTGCTGCTATTTACCACCTCATTTGGAACAAGTAGCTGGAATCTTTTAAATCTTCTAGACCCTTAATTTCCTCATGTGGACAAGCATAAGCCCAGGGTAGCTATAAAGAGTGTGCCTTGCTTTTAGGACAGGACTGGACATAGGGTTAACTATTCGAGTGTTTTCTATTTTTACCTTAAAGTGGTTTTTTCCGGGCTGGAGAAATGGCTCAGTCTGGGAAGTGCTTAACATGCAAGTGTGAAGACCGGAGTTCCACCCCACAGCTCACACAAGTCAGCAGTGGGGCACGGCAGGAGGGCCGTGGACGTGGAGATGGGCAGGTCTGGGGCACGGCAGGAGGGTGGTGCACGTGGAGATGGGCAGGTCTGGGGCACGGCAGGAGGGTGGTGGACATGGAGATGGGCAGGTCTGGGGCACGGCAGGATGGTGGTGGACGTGGAGATGGGCAGGTCTGGGGCATGGCTGGAGGGCGGTGGATGTGGAGATGGGCAGGTCTGGGGCACGGCAGGAGGGCCGGGACATGGTGGGCAGGTCTGGGGCATGGCAGGAGGGTGGCAGATGTGGAGATGGGCAGGTCTGGGGCACGGCAGGAGGGCAGTGGACATGGAGATGGGCAGGTCTGGGGCATGGCAGGAAGGCCGGGATGTGGAGATGGGCAGGTCTGGGGCACGGCAGGAGGGTGGTGGACATGGAGATGGGCAGGTCTGGGGCACGGCAGGAAGGCCAGGACGTGGAGATGGGCAGGTCTGGGGCATGGCAGGAAGGCCGGGATGTGGAGATGGGCAGGTCTGGGGCACGGCAGGAGGGTGGTGGACGTGGAGATGGGCAGGTCTGGGGCACGGCAGGAGGGCTGGGACGTGGAGATGGGCAGGTCTTGGCTTGCTAACCAGCCAGTGTAGCCAAGATGGATAGTGCCTGAAGTCACCCTAAGGTTGATCCCTGGCCTCTACATGGAGGAACACACCTGTAGACTCACACCTGTACATACATACATAGCTAGCTACACACACATGAAGAGGCCGCACACCCCACACATACACAAACACAAAGTGTCTTTTCTCCCCTCACGGACACTGGGGCTCACTGCGGCAAGGGTGCTGGTCCCTGTTATCCTCCATGGCCCTCAGCATGGAAGCTGGGATGCAGCAGTAAGCATGGAACTTACACTGCAGTCGGGGCCACCCAGACTTTCTGGAGGACTCTGTGGGTGGTGACCCCCCCACCCATCCAGCCACACCTTTCCCAGTGTGGGGTCTCCCCTCCAAGCAGGAGTGGGCTGGGGACAGTCTGAGGGGGGCCAGTCCACCAATGCCCTTTATCACTTCTCCCTGTGAACCCTTAAAAGAGTTAAGAAGTCACCACCAGGTATAAACCACACACACACACACACACACACACCAGGTATAAGCCATCTATACACACATATAGACATGCACAGACACAGATACACACAGACACACAAAACCACAGAGATACAAGCATGCACACACAGACATACACACCCCAGGTGTAAGCCACATATATAAACACACAGATACACTCCCAGGTCTAAGCCACCTACATGCACACACACACCAAGTATAAGCGATACATGCACACACACATAGGTATAAACCACTTATACACACATAAACATACACATACATATAAAACACATACCCCAGATATAAGCCACCTATACACACAGACACAGATGCACACACACACACACACACACACACACACCCCAGACCCTGACATCTCTGGGCATCTCCTCTTGGTTCCCAAGATCTGTTCCTCTCACCTCGCTCCTTCTCTCACCTGTAGGCTACAAGGCCACCTTTCTGTCTTAAGTCAGACTCCGTATCTCCCACCCCAGCCTGCACAGGCCTGAGACCCAGGTCACATCCCAGACAGTTCTGACATGTGCTACTGCTGACTAGCACCCTCCAGAGGCAGGTGTCCACCCTCTAGGAGGCCTGAAGACCTTCTGGGATGCAAGGGCTGGGTCTCGGGGGACGGGAGACCAGGCTCTACCTTTCTCTGGCCTCCAAGGCCCAGGGCAGGGGATACTCACCACTGCTGGCCCAGGGCAGGGGACACTCACCACTGCTGGCCCAGGGTGGGGGACACTCACCATTGCTGGCCCAGGGCAGGGAACACTCACCACTGCTGGCCCAGGGCGGGGGACACTCACCACTGCTGGCCCAGGATGGGGGACACTCACTGCTGGCCCAGGGTGGGGGACACTCACCACTACTGGCCCAGGGCAGGGGACACTCACTACTGCTGGCCCAGGACGGGGGACACTAACCACTGCTGGCCCAGGGTGGAGGACTCACCACTGCTGGCCCAGGGCGGGGGACACTCACCACTGCTGGCCCAGGGTGGGGGACACTCACCACTGCTGGCCCAGGGCAGGTACCACGGGCAGCTGACATTCACAAAGGAACCTGGGGGTCCATCTGGCCAGCAGGCATAGTCGTCAAAGGTCCGGTTGCAGAAGAGGCCTGGGGCAGCAGAGCAGTCCTTGAGTCCCTGCCTCTGCTTAACCATAGTTCCTCCCTACTTCCTGCCGCTGAAGCGCCTCCTCTAACCTCTGCTGAGTGCTTACTGTGTGCAGAACACCAAAGGAGGAACTTGCCAGGTACCAGGGGCAGGACCTTGCACAAGTTCTTTAAAATCTTCCTGTCTTCCTTTGTAGGATGGAGCCACCTCGTGACCCATGGAACTTGGTGGGGATAAATGCTGTGTGTTACATAGGTAAATGAATACAGTAAATGCTCAGATAAGTACTTTTTCTCTTCTTTTCTTTCCTTTCCTTTCCTTTCCTTTTTTTTTTTTTTTTTTTTTTTTTTTTTTTTTTGTCTTTATGAGATAGGGTCTCTCTGTAGCTCCAGGAGGCCTGCAACTCACTATGTAGACCAGGCTGGCCTTGATCTCACAGAGATTTGCCTGCTTCTGCCTCGTGAGTACTGTGATTAAAGGCGTGCACCACCAGGCCTGACCTATAAGCCCATATTTTAGACTACTCTTCACAGTTCATGCAGAAATAGTTGCACATAAGACTGAGAAAACCTTCCTCAAGTCACTGTTATGATCTGAGACAGGACTTGAAGCCAGGCCCATCTGGGTGCAACGCTGTTTAAACCACCCTGTAAACTCCCCCCAAACATTCATTCCTACAAAGGCTGGAGATGTAGCTCAGTTGTAGAGTACTTGCCTAGCATGCACGGAGTCCTGGGTTCCAGCCCCAGCACCGAATAAACCCAGTGTGGTGGTGCATGCCAGTAACCCATGCCCAGGAAGTAGGGGCAGGAGGATCAGACATTCAGGATCATCCACAGCACTTAATGAATTGGAAGCTAGCCTGGGCTACAAAAAACCTTGTCTCAAAAAATATTCATATAAATGTGTGCGTTGGACCTTCAGTCAATTCAGTCAGGGAGGGGCTGAGAACGGAAACGGGCAGCTAGGTCCTTGCGCTGGGGGCTGGAGTTGGGGGTGGAGGCAAAGTCAGCCACAAAATAGTACTCCCAAAGCCGCCTACAGGCAAACGGGAAGGGATGAAAGACATTAGATTTCTTGAGGGAATGAAGAAGCACTGAAGTTGGATTTGAAGAACTTTGGGAAGCTGGGAAGTGGGCAGGAAGGTATTCAGGTGAGGAGACGGGGGGGGGGGGCTGTCACAGAGACAGAGGCCCAGCGCAGGTGGCAGCCCAGACCCCAACCATAGACCTGGGCTTCACCAGAGCCTCCCGGGGGAGCTGCGGAAGCCAGCTGGGTGCGGGCTCGACTGGACTCACCTGCGGCCAGAGGTGGAGTTTCAGTCAGGAAGCGCAGGCACTGACGTCTGTATTCTCGCCATTTCTGCACTGTCTCCGAGAGGGACACGGTGGCACCCTGGGGGAAGGAGGGCAGAAATGGGAGCCTCGTAGGTCCGGCAGCCCTTACCCCCTCACCTCCCGCCCCCTTGGTTTCTTTATCTTTGGGGGACCAAAACTCCACCAGGTTCTAACCATCTCCAAAAGGGGGAGAGACCAAATGTCTTTTTGTGTGGTTATCCCTCCCAGGGGACTGCGCCAGGCTGACATGTAGTAGGTGCCGGGCAAGTGTCTAAAGAACTGATGTCTGGGGACGGACGGTGAAGGAGGGTGCAGAGAACCATGTGACTCATTCTCAGACCCATCTGCCCTTCATCTGCCCTTGGCAAGGAGAGACTTCCTGAGGGACCGCACTACATCATAGCTTAGGGCTCCTGTCTTCCTGGTGCCTAATCATGCAGCCTACCTGGGGATTTCTTGCTGCCAACCATTCTAGAAAGGTCAGAGAAGACTCAGTCAAAGGCACCTCGGAAGCGGTGCTAAAGGTGGCACATGAAGTCACCCAGCTCAGTGGTAGCCATGCGAGAGAGTGCTGGGTGTGGTGGCCCCAAGGGTTGAAGACAGCAGTAATGCCACCCCCTACTAGAAATCCTCCTGCCAGACTCAATTGCTGCCCTAGGAGGGTCATAGATCACCCCCGCAATATCCGGTATAACACCACACAGAGCCAATAAGCAGCCTGGCTGCTTTTCTCCAACCCCCAGAAAGAGGAGTGTGCTTGGGATGGGAGGAGTGGAAAGGTTCCAGACCAGGGACATTCTGCCTGCACTCCTAGGCAGCCTCCCAGGTAGACTGGGCAGAGACAGAGGAACCTAAACTTCCACATAGGTAACAGAACTGACTTTTAAACACACAGATCCAAACAGACCCAGTCCACTGAGCAGGCCCTTTCTCTGTATTTTTGGATATTTCCTTGAGTTTTAATGGCATTTTTATATCTTCTTTTTATTGTCTCTCATCAATAGCCTTAAAGATTATAAATATTACTCATTTAGAAGCTATACTTGCCCAAATGACCAGAGAGAGCCCCTTGCATAAAAATTAGGGTGAAAAATATTTTTATTTATTATTATTCTTACTTTTCATGTGTATGACTGCATTGCCTGCATGTGTGTAAGTGCATTCATGTCATGCTTTGCTCATGGAGGTCAGAAGAAGGTGTTGGATCCTCTGGAACTGGAGTTATGGATGATTAGTAGCCGCCATCTGGGTTCTGGGAATCGAATCCAGGCCCTCTGCAAGAACAGTCAGTGAGCCATCTCTCCAGCCCTGGGTTCACTTAAACAATTCTTTTGAAATTCTATTTATGTACTTGTGTGTGCGTGCGTGTGTGTGTGTGTGTGTGTGTGTGAGAGAGAGAGAGAGAGAGAGAGAGAGAGAGAGAAAGAGAGAGAGAGAAACCTGTGGGAGTCGGGAGTCTGTCCACCATGTGCATCCTACGGATTGAACTCAGGCTATCAGAGTTGGCCACAAGACCCTTTATCTACTGAGTTATCTCTCTGACCCAAAACTTCACCTTCAGAAATCATAAGACACACATGGATGCTGAAATGAAAATGGCTTATTTTCAGATAACTGGGCCCCTAAGTTCCAATGCCACCCACACACAGTGTATCTGATTTCTGGGTGGTTTAAGCTGAGTCCTAATTCCTATGACATTGCCACAAAACAACACCTATTGACTTGTGCTTGTCCATAGCCACATAGAAAGTTCTAGAAGCAGGGGTCAACAACATCTTTGCAGTCAGTATACTGGTGAAGCTGCCCTGAAGGACATGATCTTCAGAAGGGCAAAGGTCAACTCTATTTGGGAAATAAAGAAAAGAAAATCAACTATACCAATAGCAAAGGTGGAGGAGGGCAGAGACACAGGGAGAAAAGCCCCAGGGTTTCCGGTTTTAGCAGGAAATCTGGCAGAAGGCAAGGTCACTACAGGGGGCTGGGGCAGCAGGTGTGTCTAGCCAGGGAGTGAGGAGGAGGCCCCAGGAGCCCAGAGTCTCCCAAGGAAAAGGATCAGCCATCATGGGGGCTTCAGAGAACCTGACAATGAGGAGCAGAGTGAAGAAATAAAACTAGCTTCAGACTGGGGATCCCTGAGGATGGGCTATGCCTTCCTCAGACTGGGGATCCCTGAGAATGAAGCCGTGTGAGGCTGGAGAGATGGCTCAGCAGTTAAGAGCTGCTCTTTCAAAGGACCCAGTTTTGATTCCCAGCACCCACATGGCAGCTAAGAACCGTCTCTAACTCTAGTTCCATGAGATGCAACACCTGAAGCCTCCACAGCATTGCAGCACCTGGGTGCACTTTGTATACATGCAGGTAAAACGCTCATACACATAAAATATAAACAAATATTTTTCTTTAAATAATGAAGCTGTATAACCCTTCAAACCAGAGCTTCCTAAGGATAGAGTTCTAGACACCTCAGACCAGGATTCCGGTCAAACAGGACCGCGTCTCCCCAGGCTAATGGAGCCTCCTAACAATGGAAGTGTTCCGTTCTGTCTGGGAACCCATTCAGAATTTCCAGATGCTCCTCATCTCTCACTCCAATGTGGTCTACACTCACATGTACAGCTACCTGGATCTCTGGCCTCTCCCAAACTTGGTTTTATGCAAAGCTACAGGCAGCCATGGGCAGAGGAACCATGGGAAACTCAAGGATGACAGACAGAGCCTGGCCTGGGAGTCCTCCAGCGGCTGGAGGCTGCAGTCAAATGCTTTTCAGGACAAATGACCTATGAAGGTGGTGGGGTGTAAAAGTTCAGGGTCTCAGTAATGACCTGAGTGTCCTCAGGTACTCTGGGGGTCAAGAGGTACATGCAGGGTAAATGGAGGCTGGAATAGCAAAGAGCATGGGCATTTCAACAGGAGGACCCAGAGAGGGCAAAGGGGTAGCGGTGAGTGCTGGGGAGGTGGTTCAATCCGTCAAGCATGTGCTGACCTGAGTTCAATCCCCAGAACCCACATAGAAAGCTGGGCGTGGTGGCCCACTCTCATAAGCCCAGGGCCAGGGGCGGCAGAGATAGGAGGGTTCTTGGGGCTCACTGGCCAGACAGCTTAGCTTCTTTGGTAAGCTCCAGACCCAAGTGAGAGACTGTGCCTCAGAAACAACCAACCAATCAACAAAAACCCAATGTAGGTGACTCCCGAGGAAGAACACCCAGGTTTGAGCCCTGATCTACACACATGTGCGCACATCTACATGCATAGCCGTATACACACATGTGCCTGCACATTCACAAGCACACCTACATGCACAAGAAGGTGGAGAGGTGGTCATATCTGTGCCCAGGAGGATTTCTTGGGGGCAAAGAGGATGTGGGTTAGATAGGAGGCTCTGATCTGGGGCAAGACTGGGTGAAGCAGGGGCCACTGAGTGCTGTCGGCCCTGGGCCCAGGGGGCACAGTGAAGAGTGTGGGACCCTATCTCAGATCTGGGCTTAGATCCTTGGGTTCCCCCTATTAATTAAAGCTATGATCTTATGCAAGTTTTGACTTCTAAACTCAGCTGCCTTGTGTGAAAATGAGTGATAATAGCCTGCCCCTCTAAGACTGCTGGGAGAGGCTCTGTCAGTGGTGGTCTGACTTCCTGGATTTGGAGACCTGACTGTTCCCTTACTTCTAGGTACAATAAACTCCCTGAAAGAATTAACATAGATGTCCCAGGACGCTGCACCAGTCAGAACCTGAGGTTTGAGCCTCAGGGGCCAGAAGGACAGATTAGAGCTTCTTAGAACCAAGGTGCCTGGAATCCCTCTGAGGAGGATGGATGCAGGTGAAGAAGAGGCCTAGGATGAGCTAGCTAATCCTTGGATTTAGGAGTTTGGAGAAGAAGCCAGAGAGAATGGCAAGGGGGGGGGGTGTCACAGTCCAGGGAAGGCGCTCTCTGTCCGCTCCACAGCCTGCCGCAGTGGCGCAGGGCATCCTGCACTGCTCAGTGCGAGCATGTAGACAAGACTTCTTCCTTTTCTGCACATCATTTGGGTTGAGGGGAAGGAGGGAAGAGCTGAGCCTTGCTGGACCACTGTGGAAGGATGGATGAGGGAAGAAGGGCTCTCAGAAGGTACAGAGGGGGGCTCCAAAGACGAATTCCTAGAGCCCCAACTGGATCTAGATTCCCTGTCATTTCCTCCTGGGACACCAGACTTCTTCCTTGCCGCTCGATTCACACCCTCCATTGTTGAGCCCCATCTTTTTGTGCCCATTTTTTTTCCTGCTTAGATTATGAGAGGGGGAGAGCAAGCAAGCTGCACGCACCACTGAGACCTCTTACAGACACAGGGTCACACGCACATCCCACTTGTACCCTCAAGGGCATCCCGAGCACTGAGACCCTGACATTGAATTTTTTGTCCCCCGCACCACCACACACAGATGGCCAGGCATACAATCACCCCCTCCCACCAACACACACACAAACATACCTCCCTGACTGATACACTTGACCCCACACAGTCACACATGTAAATACTATCACATGCAGAGTACCTCTCCTACATGGACACATATCAGCAAACCCCAGTTCACTCACCACTCACCGGGATGTGACACACAATCCCAGACCCTCTTAAAGGCACAGTAGCACAGGCAAGGTCCCAACATATACACAGTGTTGGACATACAAGTTGTATACATGGTAGGTCCCATCCAGCCTGTCACACACTGAGTTCCAAATGAACACACAGAGAAATGGGGGTTCAAACAGCCCGAACCTTTGTCTCCCAATCTGTATCTGTCTATCTCATATCTACCTCCTTATCTCTCTCTCTCTCTCTCTCTCTCTCTCTCTCTCTCTCTCTCTCTCTCTCTCTCTCTCTCTCTCTCACACACACACACACACACACACACACACACACACCCAGACATACACAGGAACTTGCCTAGGGACAGGCTGTGGCAAACGACAGGTCTGTTTTTCCTCAGAACCCAGTGCCCCGCATTTGAGGGCAGGATGTGGTTTCTTGGTTACTCTTGGCTAGTCCCAGGCTGGGTCCATGTCCGGAAGGGAGCCCAGCTAGGGACAAAGTCCACCCTGATCAAGTCCCAGCTTCAGCCTCCAGCAACCTTTGCTAGAGCGCAGAAGCCAGGGCCTTCCAGCACACACCCCCCCCCCAGCCTTATTCTGCAGCCTGGGCACACAGCAGGTTGTGGAAGAAAAAACAGTCTAGCTCTCCCAAGGCCTAAACCTGCCATTTCAGGGTGCCAATGTCACAGTCCCCTCAGTGTCCTTCCATGACAGAGCCCATGATCCCTGTTTTGTAGGTAAAACAAACAAACAAACAAACAGGTTTGGAGTTGGTCAAGCATCCTACCAAAGATCTTCAGCTAAGAGCAGACCTAGGATTCAAACCCAGTTCCCTCAGGTTGGAACTTCGGATGTCTTCTCAGTCACCTAGCTCCCTCACAGACGGTCTGTGGGTGCACAGGAATGCTGGGTGTGTTTGAGAGGGGCGATCTAGCCAAAGAGCCTAATAAAGGAGCTTAGAGCACCTTTTGCAGAAGTCTGTTTGGCCATCCCTTGACCTTCAGAGAAGCAACTTCCAGCCTCACCAGACCTCAGCTGCCCCTTCAGGTGCCCCAAAAGGGAGGTATGAGCCAAGAGCCCAGCCCATATCCTTTTGCCTCCCAGTCTCTAAGATGCTGGGCCACCTTACCTAGAGAACCCCACTATGAATGCTAATCTTGCTGATGGTGTAGACAAAACAAAATGCAAAATCTTAGTTTGAGAGTCCTATGTGCATTTGTGAGGTCTTGTCATAATTATTGCAGTCTAACCTCAAAGTCGCCTCCTGTCACACAGCTCTCTGTGATGAACACAGGTGCCAGTGCCCCCATAGCCAGAGCTCCCCCCCACCAAAAAAAAGTGCCAGGATCTTTGTTCAATGTCTGCACTTCCTTTCCTTTTCCAGCTCCTGGGTCCTGTTATGAGCCAAGGCTGAGAAGTGAGAGGGGAAGAGAGAAAAAAGCAGGGTCACGGGAAAGGGAATTTGGGAGAGGAAAAAAAAAAGAGGCAGCCCCTGAAAGGCTTGGGTCGCTTCCCTTAATCCCAACCTGACCTGCAAACTTGGCCTGCAGCCGCCTTAGACCAGGAGACTCACACCCCCACCTTCCCAGCCCATTAAGAGAGAACTCAGCAGTAGATCTGCAGTTGTGGCCCTGGAAAGATCTCAATGTCACCACAAAAGCCGTGGCCTGCTGGGGAACACTGAGGAAGGTGCCAGGGCCCTGGGAAGGCATCTTCTGGGACCAGGGCAGGAGCTGGGATGGGGGACAGGGCGAGGAAAAGGACATGTCTGCAAAAGGATTTGGGTGTTGAAAGGTGCTGGCACCTTAGTTGAGAGGCACATCTGTCCACAACTGGATTCCCAGACAGTGACGGAATCTTTCCTGTCTGGGAACAAGTTCAAGACCCTGTGCAGGGTCATTTACTCCCTGAAGGACTCAGTCCTTTAGTTCTGGGGATGAACACAGGAGATGGTGGGAAGGTATTCGCTCACTGCGAAGGACAGGCCCCCCAGGCCTGTGGCTCCTCTGCTCAGGGTATCCTGGAACCTTTGAAAAACCACTGTCTCCCAAAGTAACTGACCCCATCCCCAAGGCAGTAACTAGAAGCAGGACAGGTGGTCAGGGCAGAGAGAGCCAGAGAAGGGGCCACAGGGGTCCAAGTGCAGCCTGGTCCCTGGTGGCTTCTAATGGGTTGCCAGCCGGGGGTGGGGTGGGGGGGCAGAATGAGGGGCAGAGTGTGTGATGGGGCCTGTCTCATTCTCAAGAAGATCACAACCTGCTGTATGCTTGCTTCAGGGACTGGTGGGGGCACTCTAGTGCCACCTGGGAGGTAACCAGGAAGGAGAGCAAGCCATAAACCGCGGGGTCCCTGGGGCCATGAGTCAGACTGTGTTAGGGGTTTGATGATGGGGGGCGGAGGCGGTTTCCACATCCAGGCCCTCTCCGCTTTCCAGAGCCTTCTGGGGTTTTTAACAGAGAAGAGAGGACCAGGGAGTAGGAGAGGACCAGAGGGGAGGGGAGGCACCGCAGGGGTCCTGGGTACAGTGGGAGAGGCAGCTGGGAAGAAAGATGGGTCATGCCAAAGCAGCCAGCACGGGTTCAGGAAAAGGAGGTGGGGCAAGTACAGAAATTCGTCGCAGAAGTCAGCGCAGAGCAGCAGCCGTGGGGCAGCTGGTGCCCTGGCAGAGGGGACTGAGAAGTGGGCGCCTCGCCAGGTCTGGGGTAGTTATCCACCGTCTAAGCCCCGCCAGGGCCGCCCAACTCCCTGACCCTTCTCCCCAGGCCCGCGCTTCCACTGCCAGCCCCGGGTCTCAGAGTTTCGCTCAAGTCCAAGCCTCCCCCTCTCTGCAACGCCCGCCTCCCGCTGGTCGCAGGGGTCCCTGGGGCTCACCTGGGGGCGGGGTCCGGCTCTGCCCACCGCCCCAAGTAGCAGGATTGCCAGGCGCAGCGGGCTGGGGGCGCCGGCCATGGCGGGGCGCTCAGGACTGGGCCATCTCTGCCACCTGCGGAACCGTGCGCTGCGACTGATCCCCGCCGGGCTGCGGGGGAGGAGCCGGCGTGGGGCCGCCCCACCCGCGGGAGGGGCCTGGCGGGGTCCCTGCTGTCTTCCGCCTGGGTCGCTGGAGGCCCCTGGCCAGCCCCGGTGCTGCTGTCCCGGGGCAGAGAGTTGCCAGGCGCTGCGCTCTCCACCAACACCAGGGAAGCGCAGGAGCCGGGCCACCAGCTCAGAGCGCCTGCCGTGCGTGGTGCGCTCCGCACACTCTCTGCTGGTGGCCAGCGGGCCCGCCTCCCACGCCCCCACCCCCACACCCCCGATCTCCTTCAGGGTCTCCCCACCCCCAACAAAGGAAAGCCACGCCAGTGCACCCCAAAGGAAACTGAGGCCCTGGGATAGATGGTAGTACAAGGTCACACTGTCTCCTGCAAAGTGTATCTCATAGCTAGCGACTAGTAAGAAAGATGCACCCAGCCAGGCTCCTTCCCACGTCCTCTCCTCATCCCAAGCCAGACCTTCCTGGTAGGCCTGAGACAGCTAGGGCTGTGGAGACCAGGACCCAGCATCCAAGCAGGGGCCTCAGGCTCCTCTCCGTTTAGGAACTTGAGGAGTTGCGGGGTGGAAAGGTGGAAAGAGTTGATTGGAGGTCTGTCTTTCTGGAAGTTTCCACAAGTTTCCCACCCATCTCTACCGTCATTTCCTGCTGTGTGGGTATGATCTTGTGTGCCCTGGCTGACATCCCTCTGCATCTCAGTCTGTTTTCCAGGTTTTTGTACACGTCTATCTGTCTTCTAGCCCCTTCATTCCACCCTTCTGTCAGCATTCAGTACAGGGCTGGGGGTGGGGGGCAGCGCCAAGACTAGGATCCGTTCCTCCAGCTAGTGGGAGTCAAGCACAGAGTGTACAGCGTATCCCCCCCTAAACCTCTTAAGAAATGGGGATGGGCAAAGAGAAATAAATTCCCACCTCCCCAAAAAGAACCACTGTTAGGAACATTGAATATGGCTCTAAGTAGCTCTGGACGTGCCTGGGGCCAGTCCTGAGAACTCCGGAGAGGGAAGGAATTCTTCCAGGAGAAAATCGAAGGAACAGGGTCTAGGCAAGAGACAGCCACTGGGAGGAGCCTTCGGGGTCCATTCCCCAAGAGATGCACCTCTACTGCAAGCCCTGTATCAGTGGGAGGGGTCTTCAGGGTTCATCCCCCAAGAGATGCACCTCTACAGCAAGCCCTGTATCAGTGGGAGGAGCCTTCAGGGTCCATTCCCCAAGAGATGCACCTCTACAGCAAGCCCTGTATCAGTGGGAGGAGCCTTCAGGGTCCATTCCCCAAGAGATGCACCTCTACAGCAAGCCCTGTATCAGTGGGAGGAGCCTTCAGGGTCCATTCCCCAAGAGATGCACCTCTACAGCAAGCACTGTATCAGCCTCCTAGTTTTGTGTTCTCCCCCCCGGAAGTCAAATAGATCCCTTCTGTGTGCCACTTAGGCTTAGATTGCTTAGGGGCCATTGACAGAAAACTCCACCCCAAACAATGTTGTTACTGGGGCTTTTTTGTAGCAAGGCTGGAGGTTCGGCCCAGGATTGGAGAATCTGCTCCCTGATCAACAAAGTCTCCAGATCTTTTAGCTTCTCTGGCTCAAGGCATCTCTCCAATGACTCAAATGGTTTCTCTAGACCCAACCACGATATCCAAAATCTAATCGGCAAGAAAGCACTGGAGATTACCTACAGGGACATACTCTGAAAATAGCCACTGTTAATCCCACACCTATTGGTCAGAGTTTAGTCAAATGGGCACCCCTAATTTCACAGGAAGCTAAAAACGTGCCTTTTATGTCAGGCATCCATGGGCTGAAATAATGGCCTTTCATCGCTCTGCTTCTGTTAGGTTAATAACACTATAAATGGGGTGGGGACATTTTGAAGAAATAAAAGTTTTTTTTTTGGTCTTTTTGAGACAGGATCTCCCTGTAGCCCCAGCTGGAACTTGCTCTGTAGACCAGGCTGGCCTTCAACTCACAAAGATCCACCTGCCTCTGCCTCCCAAGTGCTGGGATTAAAGACGTGCGCCACCATGCCCGGCTGAAGAAATAAAAGTTTTATTCTAGCATCTGATTCTGGTGCAAGGGTGAAGGGACATTCCATGTGGACAGGCAGGGAGTTCCCAATATACCTAGCCAAAGTAGCTTGGAAAGTGTGACGGGTCATCTTGGCTGCCAACTTGACTGGATCTGGGATCAACTAAAAGGCAAGCAGATGAGCACTCTGGGAAAGACTTTCTTGATCAGATTCTCTAAAGTGGGAAGAAAGGTGAGCACCACCTTTTGGGGGCAGCACAGGTAAAAGATAGAAGAAAGAATCTGCCTTTTGCCTGTTTGCCTTCACTCTTGCTGACAAGTCCATCTGTCCTGTTGATGCCATTGCTGCATTCCTTTGCGGGTATTCAAACCAGATTCTTCAGCCTCCCAACATCGACGGAAGACCAGAAGCTCTCTGAGAATCCTCCAGGAACTCCAGGGCCAGATGGGACCACTGAGACATCTATCCTGGTGAACTGAGGAACCCCTGGGTTCCAGCCTAATACAGGAGCAAACCCAATTCCTAGATCTCTATGAAACCATTCATTCTTAATTGTATATTACTTAGTTTCCTCATTGTTGGGGCCAAATGCTTGACAAGAAGCAACTTAAGGAAGGGTAGATCTTGGCTCATTGTCTGTGGGTTGTAGTTCATCATGGTGGGGAAGGTGTGAGGCAGCTGGTCACATTACATCCCAGTCAGGAAGTAGAGAGAGATGGATGCTGCTGCTCAGCTCACTTTATCCTTTCTGTTCATGGGACGGTGCCACCTGTGACACTGTGCAGCCCACGTTCAGAGTGGCTCTGCTGTTCAGTTGAACTTTCCAGGAAACAAGCTCACAGACACACCCAGAGGTGTGTGTTCATGATAACTATAAATCCAATCCATTGGGTAGTGATGATGAACCATCACAAACTGCACAAATACACTTATTCATGAAGACAGAGGTCTCATTACCTCCTGAAGTTTCTACTTGCTCCCGCCTCTTAATATAGCAGGGATCAAATGGACCATATTTAAACCATGGCTCTCTAAAGGAAGACAAAGCAATGCCGGATAAAGAAGTACCGGCTTGCTGGGTTTGTTGCTGAATGCCTTTAATCCCAGCACCCAGGAGGCAGAAGCAGGTCAGTCTCTGTGAGTTCAAGGCCAGCCTGGTCTACATAATGAGTTTCGGGCCAGCCAGGGCTACAGGAAGACCCTGTCTCAAAAAGACCAAAAACAAACAAAGAAGTACAGGTTCCTTCCTATAGGGCTGGGGGGTGGGGAGGAGAAGAAGGAGTGAGTATTCAGATAGAATTGGGGCCTTCCCTGTGAATTTATCAACTTTAAAATTACCCTTATTCAACTACTTATTGAATGCCTGCCATATGCAGACTGAACACATCCTTCCCTTCAGGGAGTTTATATTCTATTGCACGAAGGAGCCAGTAAATGAACCATGAATAGCTGCAGCAGGGCATGCATATTTTGATCTTGATGAGCATCGATGCAGTGGCAGCTGCTGTTTTAAAGCCCTGGTCTTGGCTTCCTCTAGCTGGAAGGAGCTTGCTCTGTGTCCAGCCAGTGCAGGGCATGCACTGCGAAGAATAACTGTCAGCTACACATGCACAGGAGGCAAGGGCGCAAGCCCCAGTCCCCAGCCCCTGGGGCAGGACAGCTTGGGGCATGTGCTCCTCTCTCCCAGAGCTCTCCAGATTTGCACAGTGGATGCCTGCTCAACGGTGGATGCCGGCGATGGCTTCCTTTCCTTTTCTGGTTCATTTTCTAATGGCCGGGGCTAGAGCTCCGTGTGGGGCACTACACAAATAAATATGAAGCTTTCGTTCTTGCATTCTCACACCAGGGTCCGAGTCCGGAGAACCAGTCTGCCTAGGTGTGTGGCAGATGACCTCTCCTTTAACATCTGAGGATTCAGAAGCTTCTGTGTTTGCTGTGATGCTATGTCTTATCTTAGTGTGCATTATCCTGATGCTAGGCACTGTGACCTTCTCAATGGAGCATGAGGAGGCAGAGTCTGGACGCAGTGCTTCCATGTGGCCCACATCCATCCCTTCCTTCCAGGTTCTGTCTCGGGATGATGGATGAGACCAGCCCCCCCCCATCCTTTTATAGCCTTGGCTATCCCCCTTAGCTGCTGGAAGGTTGTACACAGGGCATTCTGGAAGGTTCTTTTCCTCATCACTTCACATACCTGTGAAGGTGTTGCCAGAGAGGCTTTTAAAAGTAAGATTTATTTATTTATTTATTTATTTATTTATTTATTTATTATCTCTCTGTGTGTATGTGCAGATGTGTGCAGATACTCACAGATGCCAGAAGAGGGCGCTGGATCCCCTGGAGCTGGTGTTACAGGCAGTTGTGAGCTACCTGATATGGGTTCTGGGAACTGAACTCAGGTCTTCTACAAGAGCAGCAACCATTTTTAAGCTCTCTCTCTAGCCCCTTCCAGAGAGGTTTTACTGAGATGAGGAGGAGAGCCATCCTGAATGTGGGAGGCACCATCCCTTAGCGGAGGTCCCTGCTACAGGAAGGGGAGGAAGCGTGCTGAGGACTGGCATTCATCTGTCTTCCTCCTGATGGTGGATGCCGTGTGATCAGTGGGCTCCTGCTCCTGCCACTGAAGCTAGAACCTTCATTGCCACCATGATGGACTGTGACCCCAGACTTTGGGCCAAAATAAACCTCCTGTCTTTAAGCTGCCTTTGTGGGTGATTTTATCACAGAACAGAGAAGAGTAACTGAGACCTCGCTCTCCCCACCCTCATCTGGTGTCCTCGAGGACTGGCTTTCTCCGGTCCTCATCTGACCTTGTTCTTAAGGACAGTCGTTGGTTCCCCATTGTTTTCCCCATCACCTAGGAGTCGGCCCTCTAAATGCATTAGCTCCAAGGAGCCCGCTAGGATCCGCGCGAGCCTACTTCTCTCCTGGGACCTCTTGGGAGTCCTCCTGCCCATCTGTTCTTGCAAACACAGCCCCCTCTGCCCAAGGTCCTCTTATTCCTGTCTCCCACCTTAGCTCCTGCTTATGCCTCAAAACCCAGCTCCCTTCACATGAGGCCTTCACCCCTGCCCCTCGATGCCCCTTCAGTCAACACAGATGCGTACCCCTGAAGACAGCAAGGGCTCTGGAGAGCTTCTCCAACACACTTTTAGGGTCCCCTGACTCCTGCCTAAGTCCAGAGCGTCAGTGGAGGGGTCACCTTCACTAGAGGTTTTCCATGACCCCTGACTCCTTTGGTTTCTTGGTCTCTTCAGTTACCTTGTCAGGGCACCATGGAATTATCAAATGCCAGTGTCCACCTCGTGATCCCTGAACTGATTAGTGTGTGTTCCCTATGGACACTGAACTCCTTGGTAACAGAGTATGTTGGCTGATCTTGGTTGTCAACTTGACTGGATCTGGAATTAACTAAAACCTGAGGGACTTTCTTGATCAGATTATTTGAAGCTGGAAGACCCAGCCTAAAGCTAGGCAGTGTCCTCCAGTGGCAGCCCGATAGAAGGGAGCTTTTGGTTTTTTTTTATTTATTTTTTATTTTTTATTTTTTTTAACAAACCTAGACCCGTGTTCCCACCCATTCCCCCACCCCACCAGAGCTCATGCATTCTGCCAAACGTGCTTTTCATCTCTTTCTCAGTCTTTCTCAATATTCTCCATGAGGAAGTTGACTGTTTTGAGCAGAAGTTCATTGTTTCAGTCAGTAGCTTTTGGTTTTTGCCTGCCTGCCTTCACTCTCACTGGTGAGGTTATCTACCTAGTTGCTGTGGCATTCCTTTGCTGGTATTAGAACCAAGCTCTTTGGTTTCCAACATAGACTGAAGACCAGCAGCTCTCTACAACTCTTACAGAACACCTCCAGTCTGTGGAACAAGCATCTAGAGTAAAGAAAATACAGTTCAGCTCCTATACCCACACCTGAGGCCGGACAAGTCCTTAGTAAGTGACGTCTTTATTCATTATCTCCATTCCACAGACAACTGGACAGAATTAGAGATTACAGATGCACAGGAAGCGACTGGTTGGATTTGAACCTATGACAGTCAGACTCCAGATCTGCAGGCATGTCTACGTGTGTGCCAATATCAAGCTATCACACACACACACACACACACACACACACACACACACACATTCATTCTATAAATTCTGTTCCTTTAGAGAACCCTGAGCAATATATAGGGCTCTTCTCACAGCATTTAGCCTGGGGCTTGGCTCATGGTAAATGCTTTGAAGGACAAATGATGTGGGGGGTTAAGCAGCTCTCTGTTTCTTTTGTGGCTTGCTTTCATAAAATTGCATGAAGTAACAGAGGTCTTCTTGAGGGTCTGCAGGGATCGTGTATCAACACCAGCCCTAGCCTATGGTAGGGGCTCAGTAAGTGCCTGCTGCGACTAGAACCTGGCAATTCAAGTGTCCCAGGAGTGAATAGTAGGCAGAAAGTGCTCAAAACCTTATTAGAGAAGGACGGGCTAGGAGAGAGGACAGAGCAAGCCCGAGAAGCACACTCCTTGCCTTACAACACTTTCAGAGCCCCTTGCTCAGGCACCCTAGAACAGGGGAAAGGATTGGCTTTAGAGGGGCAGAAATCTGGATGGACGCAACACTCCTGCCTGCTAATCCGCGTTAGCAATAACTGCGAAGGAGCTTGGGGAGAGGATGGCTCAGTCATTACAGCACTTTGTCTGAGCGACCTGAGTTCAATCCACAGAACCCATTTTTAAAAAGCCAGGCATGGTGGTGCGCCTCTGTTAATATCAGTGTTGGGGAACCAAAGACAAGTGGATTTCTGGGGCTCGAGGGCCGGTCAGTCTAACCTCCTTGGTGAATTCCAGTGAGAGACCTTACTTTAAAAACAAAACAAAATAAAACACTTGGGAGGCAGAGGCAGGCGTATCTTTGTGAGTTCAAGGCTAGCCTGGTCTACAATGTGAGTTCCAGGACAGCTGGGACTACAGGGAGACCCTGTCTTGAAAAGACCAAAAAGCAAAACGAAACAAAACAAAACAAACAAACAAACAAACAAACAAACCAAACAGTTCAGGAGAGATGGCTCAGCAGATAAGAACACTCACATTTCTTTCATAGAGGACCTGAGTTTGGTTACCAACACTCACATTATGAAGCTCACAACTGCCTACAATTCTAGCTCCAGGAGACCCTGTCTCAAAAAGACAAAAAAAAAAAAAAAAAGTTATGATGGGCAGCCGGATGCCTGACAGTTTGGAGGATTTGAGCTTCTGCCCCATCAGCCAGGCTCAGGAGCATCTGCCCAGGGAATTTTTTTTTTTTTTTTTTTTGTTTTTTTCGAGACAGGTTCTCCCTGTAGCCCCACGTGTGTAGACCAGGCTGGTGTTGAACTCACAAAGATCCACGTACCTCTGCCTCCTGACTGCTAAGAGTAAAGGCTTGCACCACCACGCCCAGGGAGGGAATTGTTTCTCGAAGCCCAGAGTACCCACACGCAAGGCAACTCCAAAGGACCCTCAGGTGGAGGCCCCTCCCCTTTCACATAGACACCCCAGCTTTCAGATGGTCCTTCGAAGTGGGAATGAGAGAGACAAGCCTGTGACCAAGGAAGCAAATTAAAGGCAGGCCACCCTCTGCAGGGAGACCCGGCCAGGGACAGGGCAGATCTTTCTACTTGAGATGAAGCTGGGGAGACAGGAACGAGGAAAAGAGAAGAGAGTTCTAGAAAGCCTAGGTACTTCCTCCCAAGCCAGGTCTCTAAGAAACTCACTTAGTTTCCAGATTCCAAGCTCACATTCTTCTCCAGCATGACAAGATGAGAAAGGACCACTCACCCCTGAGCCTGACGTCAGCACACATGTAGACAGACCTGCAGATTTTCATGTCTGGCTGTCCTAGGTTCAAATCCAGACCAGTAATTTCCTGTGTATCCAAAATCTCTAATTTTTTTTTTTTTTGGTCTTTTTGAGACAGGATCTCCCTGTAGCCCCAGCTCACTTTGTAGACCAGGCCTTGAACTCACAGAGATCCACCTGCCTCAGCCTCCTGAGTGCTGGGATCAAAGGCATGCACCACCACCCCTGGCCATAATCTCTAATTCTATTTTTTCTATAAAATGGGGGTGATCCATCAAGTCAGCACTTGCGGAGTGTTTGGCCTCAGGCAAGGGTCTAGGAGTTGAGTGCTGTTTCCTTTGCTGCTCACCCAATCCTGCTTGTTACTAGGTGAAGCCTGAGGATCTGCCCCCGGGAGGAGGTTGAGACACCAGCATCCCAAATCCACCTGCCTGCCAGGAGAGGCTGTCTGCTGCAGCTCCTGCACACAGAGAGCATTGCAGAGGATGCCCTTGCAGGTAAAGGGCTTCATTTTCCACCGCCTGCTTCTCTGAGAATAACCCCTTACCCTCTGTGCCCACCACTCCTATTTCCAGCTCAGAGTGACACTGGTTTGTAACTGGAATCACTTTTATCCCAGGTTTACAAATGAGAATACACAGGGCAGTTAAGTAAGTAACCTAACATGGCTTGAGAGAGCTAGCCCCAGAGGAGTTTGATGCAAACTCACCCAAGCTGCACCCCACGGACTCCACACGTCCCAGTGACCACTCTGCAGGAAGGTTTCACAATCCAAAGCAGCCCCTGTCCAACACCTGGTACCGAGTCCTCAGTAAACAGCAGCATTGGCTCTGCTATTACCCCCCACCCCCATACCGATATCCCCACTGTAGGTGCCCCAGCACTGAGGCTCAGGGGAATCAGCATAGTGTTTGCTTCTTGCCTAGGTGGTTGCTGCCGGGACCCCCAAGTCTAGCAGGCATGGAGGCCCACCATAGCCAGAGCCTGTTCCTCCTGCTTGGACAGTGCACGGTCACCCTTGCTGCTGCTCCAGGCTCATGGAATCAGCCAAGCTCGCCAGGTGCTGGGTCCTGTCCAGTTCTGGGCAGTCAGCAGGGAAGATTTACCACCTCTTGAGCTACCGTGATTATTGCTCTCTTGAGGGGATGCAGCAAACTGTATTTCCAAAGTGTCACAGCATCGTTTGCAAACAGACTCCTCCGTTGAGAGAGCCAGTGGGCCTGCAAGCCCTTTACAGGGAGAGACCCAGAGTCCTACAAGCATCCTGGGATTTGCCAGAGGTCACTTAGGAAGAAATAGCCAGGGTTCTTGTAACTCCGGACCAAGAGAGGGGACACAGGATGAGAAATCACAACAGCTCCTGTTCTGTTTCCATATGGGGGCGCTAGCCAGCAACACCCCAAAGCCTTAATTCTCTCCCAGGAGCAATTCATGTAAGGCGTGCATGAATTGAGAGAGCTAGCCCCGGAGGAGTTTGATGCAAACTCACCCAAGCTGCACCCCACGGACTCCACACGTCCCAGTGACCACTCTGCAGGAAGGTTTCACAATCCAAAGCAGCCCCTGTCCAACACCTGGTACCAAAAGTGCATGAAAGCCAGGGGAAGGACAGGCCTGAGGAGAGGAGACTGACAGGAGTTAATGAACCAGAACGCATACCCCAGGAGGATGGTAAGGTGCCCTTAGAAAGGTCCATTTTCTTCTTTTGTGCAAGAAGGAAGTCTGGCAGAGCTGGCTTGACACTCCCCAGACCTGGGCACACAGTGTACTTTAGATGCCCAGGGCAGCTATAACAAAGCAGCCCACCCTGTGTATCTTAACACCAGGCCATCTCAGAGTTTTGGAGGTTGAGAGTCTGACAACAAGGTCTTGGCAGGCTCAGGTCCTTCCGAGAACTGGGAAGGAAGAGTCTGCTCCAGGCCTCCTTGCTAGCCCCAGTAGACTCGGGTACCCCTGGCAGGCGGATGACCTTCTGTGTCTTTACATTATTTCTGAATGTATGTGGTCAACATGTTTCTGTGTCCAAATTTCCTTTATATAGGAATGCTGGGCTGGGGGCATGGATCAGTGACAGAGCACTTGCCTAACATGCACACGGTCCTAGGTTCCATCTGCAGCACTGCAAGAAAGTAGACAACTTAACCAGTTGTGGGGATACATACTGCAAGAAAGTAGATTACTTTACCAGTTGTGGGGATACACACTTGTGACTCTGGGCTTTTTGAGGTACAGACAGGAAGAGTAGAAGTTCAAGGTCACCCTCAGCTTATATAGCAAGTTTGTGATCAGGAGCTTGGGCTATGTGAGACCTTGGCTGGAGAGATAGCCTAGCGGTTAAGAGCCCAGACCGCTCTTGCAGAGGACCCGGGTTCGATCCCCAGCACCCACATGGCAGCTGAGAGCTGTCTGTAACTCCAATTCCAGGAGAAATCCAGTTCCAGGGGAATCTGACGCCCTCTTCTGATCTCCGTGGTATTGCACAGCACGGGTGCACAAACCTCCATGCAGACAATACAGTCACACACATAAATAAATAAATAAATAAATAAATAAATAAATAAATAAATAAAATAAAAATTAGAAAAAAAAAACAAAAGAAGAGAAAGAGAGAGAAAGAGGGAGGAATATGATAAAAATGAGGAGGAGGTAGAGGAGGAGGAGGAGGAGGAGGAGGAGGAGGAGGAGGAGGAAGAGGAGGCCAGCTCTCAAATCAGATCACACTCTGGAGTACCAGGAGTTAGGACTTCAAGTTAGGACTATCTTTTTGGAGGGAGACCATCTGAACCATAAAACACCAAGTCCTGATTTCCATGTCTCCCTCAGTGTTTCATGTGGATGATGGCATGAAGAGGAAAGTTATACGGCCCCTCCAGGCCTGGTCCACAAGACCTCTCTCAATTTTCCAGACCCTCTTCCTCCATCAGTGGAGAGCACAAAGGCCACAGGGGTTGGCAGAATCGTGGAGCAGAAGGCACCTGGGGCCATGAACGGCTACATGGAGCAGAGCCTCCTGTCAGACTCACATCAGATTGTAGAATGGTAAACCGCTGAGATTTAGGGGTTGTCTGTCGCAGCAGTGAGCTTGGTGTGTGCCCTTACATACAGGGCCAAGGCTGGTTGGTCCAGGCAGAGGTCTTCTGAAGAGCCCTTTGCCACAGCTGTAATTAAGCGGGTGGATTCCTCACTGCAGGTGTGTATCTCCCCCTCCTCTGCTCCTCTGGTTTCTGTTCTAGGACAGCAGACTCAGAAATGGGATTCTGGGACTGGGCGGGTGTGGTACCCGGGCCTGGAAGCAGACTCCCTTCTTCTTGCTCATCTGGCTGGACACTGTCCCTCATCCCATCTACCTTTTCCTGTGGAAAGAAGCAGGAATTCTGGGATGTAGGGGGTGTGATAAAGCCCACAGCTTCGTATTCACCAAATTAAAGCTCTCCTGGGAACAGAGAAAAGATGGAAAACTTCACACATTCAGAAACCAAGAGAAACAGAAGTGTTGTGTGGGGGCCTTCTCACTGGAGCCCTGCAGCACCTTCCTTCTCACTGGAGCCCTGCAGCACCTTCTCGCTGGAACCCTGCAGCACCTTCTCACTGGAGCCCTGCAGCACCTTCTCACTGGAGCCCTGCAGCATCTTCTCGCTGGAGCCCTGCAGCACCTTCTCACTGGAAACCTGCAGCACCTTCCTTCTCGCTGGAGCCCTGCAGCACCTTCTCGCTGGAGCCCTGCAGCACCTTCCTTCTCGCTGGAGGCCTGCAGCACCTTCTCGCTGGAGCCCTGCAGCACCTTCTGACTGGAGCCCTGCAGCACCTTCCTTTTCGCTGGAGCCCTGCAGCACCTTCTCGCTGGAACCCTGCAGCACCTTCCTTCTCACTGGAGCCCTGCAGCACCTTCTCGCTGGAACCCTGCAGCACCTTCCTTCTCGCTGGAGCCCTGCAGCACCTTCTCGCTGGAACCCTGCAGCACCTTCCTTCTCGCTGGAGCCCTGCAGCACCTTCTCGCTGGAACCCTGCAGCACCTTCCTTCTCGCTGGAGCCCTGCAGCACCTTCTCGCTGGAACCCTGCAGCACCTTTCTTCTCACTGGAGCCCTGCAGCACCTTCTCGCTGGAGCCCTGCAGCACCTTCTCGCTGGAGCCCTGCAGCACCTTCTTGCTGGAGCCCTGCAGCACCTTCTCGCTGGAGCCCTGCAGCACCTTCTCGCTGGAGCCCTGCAGCACCTCCGTCACAGCTGAAAAACCATCTGTGACCAAAATGAGAAATAAAACCAGGGTCAACCTGAGTCACATGTAAGAGGTTTCCTCAGACCATCACCACAGTGACTGGTCCAGTGACAAGCAGGCTTTGTAGGGATCTCAGCTGCCCCTCTTTGGATTGGCCCTCAAATCAAGATGGAGAGGAAATAGGGACCAGTGCGGCATTAGAGTTTTCTCTTAGAAGAATCAGACCGGCATGGGGGAGGGGCTGTCACTGGGGCTCAGGAAGCAAGGTGACCTAGAACATTCCTTATACAGCACTCCAACATCAGGACCCCAGCATCAGGTGAACCACAACTTGGAGTCTTCTCAAGTCTTCCTTCTTCGTGTGTCTGCATGTATTCATGCTGGTGTACGCATATGTATGTGTGTGCGGAGGCTTAAGGAGGTACCCATCCTTTAAAAATGATTTATTCTTATTTTTACGTATGCATATGTGAATGTATGTGTGCCTGCCCACGTGTGCTTGGGTATCTGCGGGGAGTGAAAAGAGAGTATCAGATGCCCTGGAGGTGGCGTTACAAGCCCTTGTGAGGCGTTACAAGCCCTTGTGAGATGCCTGTTGTGGATGCTGGGAACTAAACTCAGGTCCTCTGCAAGAGCAACAGGTGCTTTTCACTGCTGAGCTCTTTCTCTGGCCCCAACCTTGTTTTTGTGAAGCAAGGCCTCTTATTGGCCTGGGGCTTATTGAGAAGGCTAGGCTAGCTGGGCATTGAGCCCCAGAGATTAACCAGTGGGGATAGTAGAGTGTGCCAACATGACTGGCTTTATTTTATTTTTGTTTATATTTGTGTGTTTCTGTGTGTCTGTATGTGTGTGTGTGTATCTGTCTCTGTGTGTATGTGTCTATATCTCTGTGTGTGTGTGTGTGTCTATGTCTATGTCTTTGTATATATGTATGTTTGTCCATGTGAGCAAATGCCATATATGTACAGGTACCCACAGGGACTGGGTGAGAGAGTTGGATCTCCTGGAGCTGGAGTGATGGGCAGTTTGGGGTTTTTTGTTTGTTTTTTTTTTGGTCTTTTTGAGACAGGGTCTCCTTGTAGCCCCCACTGTCCTGGAACTCAGTCTGTAGGCCCAGCTGGCCTTGAACTCACAAAGATCCGCCTGCCTCTGCCTCCTGAGTGCTAGGATTAAAGGCATGCGCCACCACGCCTGGCTTTTTTGGTGCCAAAACCCGGGATTGAACCAACAGGCAGTTTTAAGCCACTGAATGTGCTGAACTTTGGTAAGCTGAAAGAACAGCAAGCACTCTTTTTTTTATATATATATTTTTAATTTCTTTATTTTTAACAAATCTAGACCCATGTTCCCGCCCATTCCCCCACCCCGCCAGAGCTCATGCATTCTGCCAAACATGCTTTTCATCTCTTAGTCTTTCTCAATATTTTCTATGGGGAAGTTGACTGTTTTGAGCAGAAGTTCACTGTTTCAGTCAGTTCTTTGATGCAGTCTTTTCTGTTGTTGTTGTTGTTGTTGTTGCTGGAAGAACAGCAAGCACTCTTAATCACTGAGCCATCTCTTCAGCCCCCATGACTGGCTTTTCTACATAGGTTCTGGGGATCAAACTCAGGTCCTCATGCTTGTGTAGTAAGCACTTTACTGACTAAGCTCTCGCTCTAACCCTGGTCTCCTCGATCATCCTGACCACACACATAAGCAGGATAAAATTGCCCCCCCCCCAGGTTCTGCATGAGGGTATTTGATAATCCACTGGCTCCTCTTTCAACAAAAGGAAACAAACACAAGTCAGTGAATCTGGATGTTTCTGGGCCAGCTCCTCTCAGCAGCCGCCACCACCAGGCCTTGGTTGTCAGTGTGGGCCCAGTGTAATCCTGCCCAGAATCCAGCTGGAAGTGCCACATTCCCCCAGGACTGACTCTACATGTGTCTCCCAAGGAGCATGGACCACAAGGTCCTGATCCTGTCCATATTCATTCCTCTCAGGCCCCTCTGGCCTGGGAAGAGGTAATGAGTCAGAATCCCATGTTGCTCTGTGTCTGGGGAGAGCTCTCGGCCTCCTGCTGTTCCTTGGGTCTGATCACTAGACCTGGCTTAAGTGGGCCTGTGGCTCTTCCCAGCATGGGTCATTTTCTAAGAACTCCCTCTAGGTTTCTTCCGCTTAGGAGGCCATCACCAGAGTCACTTTCTCTCCTGTCCTAAAAGCCACTCCCCTGAATGCACCCTCCTGTTCCCATGTATTCAATCATGCTCTGGTTTCTGGATCATTTGCCAAATGGGATAGCAAACAGAACTGATGAAGCTTGGTGGTACCTAAACACTCATATGTCCACCTCTCTCCTATCCTCAGAGGAGAGACTCACAAAATTAATTCCAAACAGGCAGCTCTGTGGTTGGAAAATGATAAAATCTGTCAGTGTCAGTGCTGGGGGGACTCAGACATGCCAAAGGGGAGGCCTTAGGGCTACTGTGGCTGCCATCTTAGCAGGGCTCAACAAGAAGGCTGAGGTCACAGAGCCTGTGGGACAAATCTAGCACAAAGAAGGCCTGTCCCCATGGAAGCCATGCTGCCAGTCAAGGACCTAGACATCTTTTTCTGTATTAGCTTTCTTATCATGATCAAATGCATGACAGAAGCAACTCAGGGGTGAAGGATGTGTTGGCGCTCATGGTTTCTGAGCGTTCAGTCTGTTGTTTGGCTCCAGATGCTTGGGAAGGACATCATGGTGGCAAGAGAGGGTGGGAAAAGAAGCTGTTCAGGAGAGAGAGAGAGAGAGAGAGAGAGAGAGAGAGAGAGAGAGAGAGAAGACTGGGGCAAATCTAACCCTCAAATGTATGTATGCCTTCAATCACCAGTGAAACCCCACCTCCCCAGATCCCAAGGATCTTACACCCTCCTGGGAACCAAACCTTCAAAACACAAGTCTGTGGAGTGGAGTGTGTGTGTATGTGTGTGTGTGTGTGTGTGTGTGTGTGTGTGTGTGGTGCTCGTGCGTGTTTCATATTAAAAAAATAACTTCTCCATGCTCACTATGGAGTTTGCAATCTGAAGGTCACACTTTTACAAAATCAGACTGAGGTTGCCAATTTTGTCACTTACCAGTAATGGCTGCAATAATGTCAGAGTGATGAGTCGCCCAAAGAGGTAGCTAGCCATTGTCTGTCACCCTAGATGACACTGGGGAGGGGGGAGATTAGCAAGCTGTTTTAGGTACCTTGCCTGGTGACTCTGGTTTGTGCTCACGTGTCACATGCCTGCTCCCTGGCAATGTCCTGGCCCAAGGTAGTATATTTTTTATTATGTTATGACCTCATCTATTTATCTATTTATGTATGAGTGTGCACATATGTGTATGCCACGGTGTGTATATGTGTGGAGGTCTGAGGCCCAGTTGTGGGTCAGTTCTCTCCTTCCACCATGTAGGTCCTGGGGACTGAACTCAGGTCATCAAGCTTGCCAGCAGGTGCCTTTGCCCACTGAACTATCTTGTTGGCCCAACCACTAGCAGTGTTAATGACTGTTATATCTTTACCACTGTGTCCATGGCCACATCTAATGGCACACCCACAACCTACAGCTCTGACACCTAGAAAAAGCCTGTTCTGTATATCCCTATCAGGAATGCTCTGACCCAGGCCTGAGCATCCAGGGTCACAGCATGGTGCTGTATACGAAGAAAAGCAGTGAGTTAAACCTGAAAGCAACACAACAAATCCCCAATGCACAAACATATGGGGAGTTACTAAGGGGCTAGGTCTCTTATGGGCTCCAAGATCCCAAGGTAGTTTAGGCGAATGGCCCTGGTCAAGATGTCAAGATGTTGGAAGAAACTGAGTTGTTTCTCATTCCACTTCTCCTTCTAGTTCTTGTGGAGACAGAGCACCTCACCCCTCTTCTCTGTGTTGGCACATATGGGAATTTGGATCCCCTAGAACTGGAGTTACAGACGGTTGTTAGCCACCATGTAGGTACTGGGAATTGAACGTGGGTGTTCTGCAAGAGGTGAAAAGAGGGTGTCAGATCTCCTGGAGCTGGAGTTACAGGCTGTTGTGAGCTGCCTGATGTGGGAGCTGGGCACCAAACCCAGATCCTGTCCAAGAGCAGCCAGTGCTCTTAACCACTGAGCCATCTCTCCAGCCTCCACCTGATGTTTGGACACAGGGTCTGTCGCTGTCCTTGAGCTCAGATTTAGCAAGTGCCAGGGATCCTCCTGTGTCTGTTCCCCCCCCCCCCAGTGCATGCAAGGGAGTCACAAGCAGCCACCACACTTGGCTTTTGCAGTGTGGATGCTGGACTCAGGTCCTCATGTTGTGTGGCAAGCGATCTCCCCAGCTACTGCCCTTCCTTTTTCTGAGTCGTACCTTTTCTCATCTATGTCATAATCCCTGCTGCCCCCTATGTGCAGGATTGCTGTGAGGTAGCAAGTCAGGCAATGCATGTGCAGGAGCTGAGGAGCCTGCCGCACGACCAGGAACCATCATGTCCTGACTGTCACATTCTTGAGAGTCCACACAGTCACAGCTTCCTCACCAGCTGTCCCCCTCAAAAGCCCTGGGCTGCAGCCAAACTGGACTCAGTTGTAGTTTATTTATTTATTATGTTTAAATTTTCTTTGTTATTTATTCATTTTCTTCTTGCAGTATTGGGGATTGAACCTTGAAGCAAGCACTCTCCCACTAAACTACATCCCCAGTTTAAACTTGGTCCTTTTATTGTCCCCCCAGAATGCTCTTCTCTCATTTCCCTTGCTCAAATACCCCCATCCTTTATAGCTCAGCCTAAATTCCCCCAATCCTTCTAAAGAAAAGTTAGGACCCCGGCCCCTCTGTGTTTCTGCAGCCCCACATCTTTGGCTCAATAACCACTTCCTGGTTCACATTTGTGTTGGAAGCTTCAGTTGTGAACTTGGCACACACATGGGTAGAGCAAACCTCAGCTGAAGAATTTCCTACATTGGATTGGCCTGTGATCAGCATTTCTTGATTGCTGAGGGATGTGGGTGCTCCCACACCATGGGTGCTGCCACTGTGCTGGATAGATTTAGGGTCAGTTGACATACCTCAGTTTGGGAATCGCCTTCATTGGACTGGCCTGTGGACAACCCCTGGGCAGGTGGTCCTGTATTGTATAAGAAAGCATGCTGAGCATGGGCCAGAGGAGCAAGGCAGCAGGCAGCATTCCTCCATGGCCTGTGCTTCAGCTCCTGCCTCCAGGTTCCTGCCCTGAGCTCCTACTTTTGGCTCCTTAAGTGATAAACTATGACTCAGGAGATGTAAACTAATTAAACTCTTTCCTCTTCAAGTTGGTTTTGGTCAGTGTTTTATCGAAGTAATAGAAAGCTAACTAAGACAACATTGATACAAGAGAAAATGGGGCTCCCTATTAGAGTTCTCAGCCTTAAACATGGCGGCCGAGAACCGTCTGAAACTCCAATTCCAGGAGAACTCCAGTTCCAGGGGAGGCCAGGGTTAGATCGAGAAACCTCTTTCTCTGACCTCCGCAGCATGCCACGACATGGTGGCACACACCTGCATGCAGACGTAATTCTACACATACAGAAATAAAATAAATAAAAAAAATAAAAAAAATAAAGTTATGCCTGTTGGAGCCAGCATGGAGGTGGACACAGCAGTGGGCTAAGCAGCTATGTGGCCAGGGGTTAAAGAAGTGTAAGAAAGCTCAACATCGAGGCAAGCAGTCAGAGAGCATTCTCCAGGCCTAGTGCCCGCAGCTCCTGCCTAACCGAGTTCCTGCCTGATTCCTCACCTCGGTTCCTGAGTGATGAATTTGAGAGCCCCTAGGGGAATGTATAGATGAATGGAAAAACCCTTTCTTCCCCAAGTTGGTGTTGGTCAGTAGGTTTGTGTTACAGCAATCAAAGAGAACTAGAACAGAAATTGTACCAAGAGTGGGTATAATGTCTGTAACAGACTGACCATGGTGCTTTGGGGAGGATTGTGGAATCATTAGAACCTTTGGCTGGAAAAGAAGCAGGAATGCGTTGAGGTGGGTTGCTGGGGGATACTTGGACAGTTTGAAGTGAAGAGTTGTAGAGTGATGGAAGATAACACAGAACAACTAGGGATAAGGCCACTTGGGTACCGCAACGTAAAGATATGAAAAATTTAAAAATACACAAAAGTGTGACAACCAGAACTGTGGGACCAGCGTCTGAAAAAGATCAAACTCTGCATATAGGAATGAGAGGAAGGAGAAGAATCCCAAGAGTAATGGTATTGATCAGATCTCAACAGAATAATAGATGAAATCTCCCAAACTAAAAAAAGACAAACTGGGGGCTGGAGATGATAGCCCACAGTTAAGAGTACGTCCTGCTCTTGCAGAGGGACCTGGGTTCATTCACCAGCACCCACATGGGGCTAAGAACCATCTTTTACCTCCAGTACCAGGGGAACCAACGCCCTCTTCTGAACCTTGCAGCATTGCATGACAGGGTGCGCACAGACCTACATGCAACAGTACACTCATATCACATAAAATAATAAATAAATAAATTTAATAAAGACTAAACAATACAAATACAAGTAAGCACACTAGAACTCCACGAACAACAGAAGAAAAAACCTCTCCTAGCCCTTATCCATAGTAAAATGCTAGACGCCCAAAACAAAGACAAAATTCCTTAAAGCCACAAGAGCAAACAGAATGACCTATAAGGAAAACAGTGACTATAAGGAAACTCTGATCAGAATTACACTGACTTCTCATCAAATATGAAAGCACGAAACTTGGAGCCAAAGCATTCCAATTCCGAGTTAAAGGCAAGAGATGCCAACCCAGGTTACTATACCCAGCAAAAAAATGTTGATTATAGTTGTAAGGAGAGAGGGAAAAATCTCCGTGAATAAACAAGGATGAAAGAAACAGTTCTGGAAAACACCTTTCAGAGAATACTTTGAAGCAATCAAAGGACAGAAGAAGGAGCAACCATCCCAGGTACTAGAAAGAGAAATCCAATAAAGCATTTAACTGCAGAAAAAGAAACCTAAACCAAACCAACTAAATGGATAAATAAGCGAAAGGAAGCAACACAACCTATCAGTCATACCATTGAGATTAATGGACTAAATTCCCCATCAAAAGAACATAGACTGGAGGATTGGATTAGGAAACAGACCCATCGATATCCTGTCTACAAGAAAACGCAATCTAGCCTCAAGGACAGGCCTCACTTAGTGCAAGGAATGGAAAAAACATCCAGAAAATGGTACAAAAAAAAAAAAAAGAAAAAAAAAAAACAAAAAAAAAAAAAAAAAAAA
>VZQC01013827.1:0-22288 GCA_009823505.1 Rhizomys pruinosus
CATACATATAATAAAATAAATAAATTTTAAAAAATGCATAATGATTGTCTCATTTTCAGATGTGGAGCTCAGATATTCAAGTTCTTCTGCTTGAATATTATATATTATAGGCAAAATAGCACATTGACTGATAGAATAATATATTTATTTTGTTGCTCTTTCCACAATAGTGAAGAGCTGGAAGCAACCCAAGTGTCCCTCAACTGATGAGTAGATAATGAAAATGTGTACATTTACACAATTCAGTTCTGTGCAGTAGTAGAGAAAGATGACATCATGAAATTTGCAGGTAAACAGATGAAACTAGAAGCTATTATGCTAAATGAACACAGTCTCAGAAAAACAAATGACATATTATGTCCTTCATTTATGGATCCTAGCAGCAAATCCCTATATGTAAATCAAGGTGGGTAATTTGTTAGTAAAAATAACATCACATTGACTACTATTAGTAGACATAGCTCAAAATTTTTGTCTTTAATTTTCCTCATTTCTAAGATTTATAAGAATAAGGCTCTTTTTTAAAAGTACATCAACTATGCTATGTAAATGTCTTTTTACCTGCATATAAGTTTACTGTTAAACTGTGAATACTTAAATGTGTTTTGGAATTAGCCTATAGTTTGATTTTCAGATTTTGTAAACCTAGTTTATGTACGGGCTCCATGGGTGTATATTTTAGAATTTTTGTGTTTTATTATTTTTATTTTATGAGTATGCGTGTTTCCCTGGATGAATGTAAGAGCACCCATGTGTGTAATGCTCATTGAGAACAGATGGTTGTTAGCTATCATGTGGGTTCTGAGAACTGAACTCAGGTTCTCTGCAAGAGTAGCCAATGTTTTTAACCTCTGAGCTATATCTCCAGCCCTGAATTCTTCTCTTTTAAAGCCATGAGCTCTAGCAGGAGATCACAAATCATCTCAATAAATAGAGCATTTTAAAATAAATTATGTAGTCAGGCATAGGGGCATATATATTTGATTCCAGCACTCAGGAAGCAGAGACCAGCCTGGTTTACATAATGGTAAGCTGTGGCTACAGGGAGAACCTGTCACAAAACTAACAAAGGAGATGATAGATAGATTATACATAGATAGATAGATAGATAGATAGATAGATAGATAGGAAGAAAGAAGAAAGGAAAGAAGAAAGAAGGAAGAAAAAGAAAGAGAGAGAGAAAGGAAAGAAAGAAAAAGAGTGAGAAAGGAAGGAAGGAAGGAAAAAGAGAGAGAGAGAGAAAGAAAAAGAAAGAAAGAAAGAAAGAAAGAAAGAGAAAGGAAGGAAGGAAGGGAAGAGAGAGAGTGAGAGAGAAAGAAAGAAAGAAAGAAAGAAAGAAAGAAAGAAAGAAAGAAAGAAAGAAAAGAAAGAAAGAAAAAGAAAGAAAGAGGAAAGAAATGCTATATGTTCAATGTTTCTGTCAGGATTTAAATTGAAATTGCCATTAAATCTTCAATAGCATCCTTGGCAAACAATGGCTGAATAAGACAAGTCCCAATCTCTTTCTTCCCTGTTGAAAAGGACATGATCAAAACCGTGCCTTATATATCCACCAGCCCATCACAATTTGTGCTTACATATCAGTCCCAGAAAACATGAGATGTGAACATGCCTCGGGGCTCCACCTAGGAAAACAGCGTCATAGGATGAGGTGTGTCCACACCCAGGAGTGCTGTTCCTTAAGACTGTTAGAAAGTACCAGATATACCAGCAAAGCACCAGCCCCAGCCTGCTGCTCAGTACCCAGTTGTCTCCTTAAATACAATTTTATCAAAGTAGGATCTACCAAGACTCAAGAGAGGAGAGAAATAAGTAAAGAAGAACATGTGTGTGTTACAAAATTACAAACTGAATGCCAAGCAAACACAAGAAAACCATCAACAAAAGAAAGGAAACGACCAGGCAGGAAAAAAAGCAGCCTGAAAGATGTGGTATGTGTCAGGTTGTGAGATCCAGAAGCCCATTGGAATGCAGAGACACCTAAGACCGGAGGTCCAAGAACCTGCTCTACCAGGCCAGCCTTTGGTTATGCTAAAGCAGGCCACCACTGATTACTCAGGAATCTTCCGCCTTGCCTTCTTTTTTTTTTTTTTTTTTAATTTTATTTATTTTATGTGTGATGAATGTACTGGTCCTTTGCATGCAGGTCTTGCACCCGTGTCGTGCAATGCCGCGGATCAGAAGAGGGTCTCAGATTCCCCTGGAACTGGAGTTCTCCTGGAATTGGAGTCACAGACGGTTCTTAGCCGCCATGCTTGCCTTCTGACCCACTCCACCCTCACTGAATACCACTCCCACCTTCTACCTTAAATCCCCAAGCCAGATGCCATTCTGGGCTTGGCTCTCTCTCTCTCTCCTGAGCCTAGCCCCAGCTACCCTGAATTAAACTTTGCTCCGAAGAACTTAGACCTCGTGGCCTTTCATTCCGGGGGCAGCACGCCATAACCTTACAGTATGATAATCAAGGTAACTTTTTGAATGAGCATGTAATATTCTAGGTCATTCAAAGTGCTTGGCATTTATTGGTTTATTTAATCCACACCTATCATGATATTCTGCATTTTATGGTTACATATTCCAGAGGAGATAGACATGATTTCCTCTAAATCTAGGATTCAAAGTCAGGTGTCCAGATACCAGTAATGTCCTCTTCATTCTGCATGTACTGTGTAAAAGCCTAAAGCAAAAATGTCAAGATTAAATTATAGAAAGGAATTCTGCTTAATCTATATAGACATCCAAGGGCTTATTCTGATTAAGGAAACACCCCTGCAGACAGCTTACCAATGAGACTCTTGAGCTAAGTCACAAGTTCAAGGCTAAATACATTCAAAGATTTGAGTCTGAACACATGGTGCCAACTGAGGAAGTAGCAGGTGGACTTTGGAGTTAATGTAGATTAACACTCCATACTGAAAGACATGAAACGTGACTGGAGCAGGCTGAATGAAGGAAACATGAGAAAGCTCAGGAGCCTTCTCACACGGGGACTTTGACCACAGTAACCCCTCAATGCTACGTTAATGAAAGACAAAGAAAACTGTAAAGCAAATATAAGTGTCTAATCACACTCTCTTTCAGTTTGAGACCTAGTCTTGCTAAGCTGAGGCCTTTCTGACCTCAAACTCACGATCTCCTGTCTCCACTTCCTGAGTGCTGGGGTTACAGGAAGTACTTCCACACTTGCCCCTCCCTTTACTTTTTATTTTGTCTTTCAACAGTAAAACACACCTACTTGGAAAACTACTCTGTTCATCATCATATGCTACTCCTGGATTCAAATTCAATTTTATGAGATCTACTCAGAGAATGAAGAAAATGTAATATTGCAGGTACCATAGTGACAGAGATGTCACTATGGTGATGAGTGCCTAATGAGATGTTTGCTGCATCTCTGTTAATCAGTTTGAAGGGTTTTTCACTCCGGGAATAGTCTAATTCCTATTTTTATGTAACAAATGTGGGAAGATAAACATTTTCCTGTTCTTATTTTCAAAATCTCTCTTATTGCTTCATGAAACAATTAAGAAAATGTTCTTATAATGCTTATGGGCTTTTCTTTCACAGAATCCAAACCCTCAGCCTGTCCACATTATTCCTCTTTGAGTCTATATAAATGTAATTGGGGTGATGCGTTTTATATTATTTTTCCTTGCACTTTTCAAACATAGCCTCAAGATGTAAAGTCAAATAATTAAGCAGCAGCAGAAATAACTAAATCCCGGGAGGGAACAGCTCGTTCCATTCAAGTCCCTGGCCTGGGGACCTGCCTCCTGCTCTGTTTGCTTCCACAACCTATCTCAAGAAATGACCTGGCACAGGAAACTGGCTGATTCCAGTTCCTGATAGAATGCTAGTAAAAGGCAAAGGAAGAAGCTGCCTTTAATCCTAGCACTTGGGAGACTGAGGCAGGCAGATCTTTGTGAGTTCAAGGCCAGCCTGGTCTACAGAGTGAGTTCCATGACAGCTGGGACTTTAAGGAGACCCTGTCTCAAAAAGACTAAATAAATAAATAAATAAGTAAATAAATAAATAAATAAATGGCAAAGGGAAGAGTTAGAACATTAAACTATCTTCAATGGAGAAGAAGGTCAGATACAAAGATGATCAGTACCTGTTTATCAGAGAGTTACCCTTAGAAATATGACAATGTTAGGAACAAATCAGAACAATAACACCATGGGTTAATCTGTCCATTCAATTAGAAGCCAAAAGGATAACACAGTAATAATTGGCAAACTAAGGCAAAGTACACATTAATGACTAGGTTACAAAAGGAGCCTAGTCATAAACTGGACTCACAAACCACAGGTTTTGTCTTTTAATTAGTAAATTCAATTTATTTATTAAAATATATACTTAATACCTTTAAAGCACCATGATGATTAAGAAATAATTTCATTCAGAAAGCAATATGAAATTCTCTTTTTTTGGAGGGGAGGGGCTTTTTGCTGATACACTCCCTGCAGCCATAGATGGCCTGAAACTCACTATATAGACAAGGCTGGCTTTGAGCTTACAGAGATTAACATGCCTCTGCCTCCTGAATGCTTGAAGTAAAGGTATGTGTGTCACCAATCCCAAATGTATTAGTCACTTTTCTGTTTCTGTGATAGAACCACCATGACCAAGGTAACTTATTTATAAAAGTAAGAACTTACTGCTTGAGCTTTCTGTTGACAATTCCAGGGGAATTAGAGTCCATCACGGTTTGGAGTAATGGAGGCAGGAAGTGCTGGACCAGGAAGCAGAGGTTCACATCTTCAAACAGGCACAGGAAGCAGAGAGACTGGAGACTGGCAAGGCTTTTAGAACTCTCTAAGCTGGCCACAAGTGAGGAGCTTCCTCCAGCATGGCCACACCTCCTAAGACCTCCACAAGAGCCCCACCAACTAGGGACAAAATGTTCAAATACATGGAGCCTACCACACCAACTATTAAATTCTTTTTATTGATTTTTTGTGATCTTTCATTGTAGGAATCCCATTTGGCTTAAACACTTAGAGAATCAGCAAGCAACCTCCAAGCCTGGGTGCCCACTGGTCTCCTGCTTGCCTTTGAAAACCTGCCTGGCACCAACTTCCTTTTATGCTCTGGGCAAAGCATTGTCACGTTCCTGTAGTGATCTGGAGTATATGGCCTGAAATCCTGCTTGTCCCAACCCCCAATTCTGTACGTCCCAACCCTGACAAGGTCCTGAATAAAAACCCTGGATTCAGCAATAAACCGAGTTATTTCCCTGTGGAATTGCTCCCAGTGTCCTGAGTCCATCTCTTCTTTATTCTCTCTCTCTTTCTCTTTCTCTCCTAGTCTATCGGGCCATGCTTCCAAATCCTCCCCCTCCCTACCAGGGCTTAGACCCAGGTTCTATGATCCCTGGTCCAGTGGAAAAGAACACCTCGTGGAAGGCAGCTTGCATGTGATAAATTAATTGCTACATTACATAGGATAAATTTTGATATTATTTTCAACCCCTCTATCATCTTTAGCTCCTCTTATTAACCCAATATTTAATGTATTATATTACATACATATGGTATACAGAGTCTAATTTATGTCCCCAAATGTCCTTCACTGGGGGGGTCCATCCACTGGAGCCTGGTTAACCTACCAACAGCCACACTGTTGAAAGAGACTGACTCCCTTCTGGCAGCCATCATGTAGGCTGGGGGATTCTTACACACTTCCCCATGTCTATGCTGGGATTTTGTCTCCTTTGGACTTAAATGGGATTTTCACTTGCTGTTGTCACCAGGGAAATCCAGAACTGGCCAAGATCCAGATAAGACGATGCTGCAGAGTGCTAATTCCTGAACAGGACACCTTTACCAAATGTCTGTCTCTTATGGCTCAAGCATCATTGGGGAGCACAGGGTTGTGGATGACCAAACAGGAGTTTTAACACAGAAAGAATACCACAGACTACACTAGTAGAATGTGAGGTATTTTATCCAGAAATGAAGATTTTCATTGTAAATATGTGTCTGAGATCAGGGATTTCCCAAGACCACCTGAAGCAGGGGTAGAAGCTGGATGATTCAGCCAGGCTGATTGGTTTGATTCAATCCTCTTTGGCTTGATTGGCTTGTGTGGCTGTGGGTGTGGAGTTGTCCTCCTAGCTGGTATAAAAGGTGAGTCTGTGTGAGTCTTGAGATTGGGGATTTCCCAAGATGACCTGAAGTGCAGGTAGCAATCCCCCACCGAACTTGGATTGCCAAAGGAGTGTCCAAGTGGATTCTTTGGAGAACCTTCAGAACAGAAAGGGAAGAGTGAGTTAGACTTCCAATAGAAAGCCTAAAGCTTAGACAAGTCAACACTCCATAAGCAAGGAGAAAAAGAAATCAATCAAACAAACAACAAAGGCATCTGAAAGAGGCAAGCAAAGCAAGCCTTAAACACAGTGAAGAGACATTTGGGATTTGCATTGGAATACAGGCAAAGAGAAACCCACATGTCAGGGACACAAAGAAGAGACAACATGGGAAAGGTGCAGGATAATTCCACACCAAGCTCTACCAACCCTGTGGACGATTCCTACGGTGGGATCCCCCTGGGGATGTTCCAGGACACAGATATTAGAAGTACAATTGTGGACATATTCAAAGAAATCAAAGACTATAAAGAACAAGTCAGAGGACTTAGGAGAGAGAAAGAAAAACTCAAGAAGGACCTAGAGAGAGAGAATGATAAACTCTGGAAGGAAGTGGAAACACTGAAAAGATCCAATGTTGAAAAAAATAATGAAACCAACCAGGGAAGCAAAGAGCTACAGGAAGAGATTGAGAAGCTCCAAAAGGAAGTAGAAATCAGAAGATGAAATGAAAAAGGAAATCAAACACTCGTCCAATCAAGAGGAATGGAATGGAAAAAGCCTCAGAAGCAGAATGGAGGAAGCAGAACAATATCAGACCTGGAAGATAACACAGAACAACTAAAAACCTCAAGTAAAGATTATGAAAAATTAAAAAATACAGAAAAGTGGAACAACCAGGAACTGTGGGACACTATGAAAAAATCAAACCTCTGAATCATAGGAATAGAGGAAGAAGAATCCCAAGAGAATGGTATTGATTAGCTCTTCAACAGAATAATAGATGAAAATTTATCCAAACTAAAAAAATACAAACCAATACAAATGCAAGAAGCACATAGAACTCCAAACAGACAGGATCAGAAAAGAAACTCCCCACTCTATATCATAGTTAAAACTCTAGACTCCCAAAACAAAGACAAAATTCTGAAAGCCACAAGAGAAAAACAACAAGTGACCTATAAGGGGAAACCCATCAGAATTATGACTGACTTCTCGACTTCTCAGCACAAACAATGAAAGCAAGAAGAACATGGAGCAAAGTATTCCACATGTTAAAGGACTATGGATTCCAACCCAGATTACTATACCCAGCAAAAATGTTGATTATAGTTGAAGGAGAGAGAAAAAATTTCCATGACATAAACAAGATGATAGAATACATGTCCAGAAAACCAACCCTTTAGAAAGTACTTGAAGCAATTCAAAGGACAGATGGGAGGAGCAACCATCCCCAAGCAACTAGAAAGAGAAACTAATAAAAACATAACTGCAGAAGTAGAAACCGAGACTAAAAATGCAAATGGATAATATCGTGAAAGGAAGCAACACAAACCTATCAGTTATAACCTTAAATATTAATGGACTAAACTCCCCAATCAAAAGACATAGACTGGGAGATTGGATTAGGAAACAAAACCCATCTATATGCTGTCTGCAGGAAACCCATCTCACTCTCAAGTATAGGCACCAACTTAAGGTGAAGGGATGGATAAAACTATTCCAAGCAAATCGTACCATAAAGAAACCAGGTGTTGTTCATTTAATATCGGAAAAAATAGACTTCAAAGTAAAAAAAAAATTTGAAAGAGACAAAGAGGGCCATTACATCTTAATCAAAGGAACAATTGACCATGAAGAATTCACAATCATGAATATATATGCACCAAACTCTGGTGCACCAAACTTTATAAAGACAATTCTTCAGGACGTCAAGGCACAGATTAACCCCAGCACAATAATAGTAGGGGACGTTAATACCCCACTGAGCCCTTTGGACAGATCAACAGAACAAAGAATAAACAGAGAGACATCTGAATGGAATGATACAATACACCAAATAGACCTCACAGACATCTATGGAATATTCCACCCAAACACCAGAGAATACACTTTCTACTCAGCACCCCACGGAAGATTCCCCACAATAGAACACACACTGGGACACAGAAAAAAAACTCAACAAATTGAAAAAGATTGACATGGTTTCATGCATTCTATCAGACCACAGTACAGTAAAGCTCAATATCAACACCAGGAGAACACATGGAGACTAAACAACACTCTCCTGAATAATGAATGGGTCAAGTAACAAATAAAGAAAGAAATAAAAGCATTCCTGTAACTTAATGACAATGATAATTCAAGACAATAAAACCTATGGGACACTTTAAAAGCAGTCCTAAGAAGGAAATTTATAGCCCTGAGTGCCTACATCAAAAAAACAGATAGAGCACAAGTGAACTATCTAACACTGCAGCTAAAAGCACTTGAGAGACAAAATCAAATGAACCCTACATGCAGCAGACAAGAAGAAATAACAAATATCAGAGCAGTAATAAATGAAATAGAAACAAAGAAAACCATACAGAAAATCAATGAATACAAAAGTTGGTTCTTTGAGAGAATAAACAAGATGGACAGACCCCTCGCCCAGTTAACCAAAAGAAAGAAGGAGCAACTCCAAATCAATAGAATCCATGATGAAAGGGGAAATATCACAACATACAATGAACAGATCCAGACAATCATATGGAAATACTTCAAAAACCTATACTCTACTAAGTTTGAAAACCTAGAAGAAATGGATAAATATCTGAAATCCTGGGAATCACCAAAGCTCAACCAAGAAAAGATCAACAGCTTAAACAGAACCATAATATGTGAAGAAATTGAAGATACAATAAGAAACTTCCCAACTAATAAAAGCCCAGGCCCAGATGTTTTCACGCCAGAATTCTATAAAACATTTCAAAAAGACTTACAACCATTATTAGTGAAATTGTTTAGAAGGATACAGAGGGAATTCTCCCAGATTTCTTATATGAAGCCAGCATCACTCTAATACCAAAACCAGGCAAAGATACAACCAAAAAGGAGAACTATAGACCCATCTCATTAATGCACACAGATGCAAAACCTCTAAACAGGATAATTGCAACAGGATACAGACTGACATCCAGAAGATCATCCATTATGACCAAGTTGGGTTCATACCAGAAATGCAGGGATGGTTCAACATTCAAGAAAATCAATAAATATCATCAAACATTTAAAATGGACTGAAAGACAAAAAATAAAATAAAATAAAAACCACATGATCATCTGAATTGACATGGAAAAAGCCTTGGACAAAAACCAGCATCCCTTCATGTTTAAAGTCCTAGAGGGAATTGGATTGAAGGGATCATTCCTCAATGTAATCAAAGCCATGTACAGAAAACCCACAGAGAATATCATCCTAAATGGAGAAGAGACAGAAGCATTCACTTTATTTTTTATTTATTTATTTATTTATTTTTTTTTTTTTGGTTCTTTTCGAGACGGGTCTCCTGTTACCAGCTGCTGGAATTCTTGTAGACCGATGCCTTAAATCACAAGATCCGCATGCTCTGCCTCCCAAGTGATTAAATTAAAGGATGTGCCACCCGCCCGTAGGAGCAATTTCACTTTCGAAAGATTGGATTGGCAAGATGCAACTGTCACCATCCTCTTTTTTTTTTTTTTTTTTTATTTGCATGCTTTGTGTAATTCATACTCGTTTCTCCAATCTCAAGTTCAGGCATATATCCCTTCGTTGCCTGCACCCCAACTCATGCCCATCCTAGTCTGCATTTCTGCCGTAGTTTCTGCATCTTTCTCCGCTTTTTTGTTTTTTTATGTTTCATTTTTTTAACAATAAGTGATAATTTGTGAGTAAAGCAATCTTATGTAAAACCATTTGCAAGCAGTTGTGCCCAAACCCACACGCTCATGGGTCCCCCATCCAGCGGGGGGCTTGTATGTTCAATCAAGTTGATCAATGAGTGTCCAGTCTATATTGTTGTAGTTCACCATTAACCCCTCGCAGGCCTTTAATTCTACTCCCATGGCCCGTCTTTCCGCAGATTGTTCTCAGACTATAAAAGGAGGCCAGGTGGATGACGAACAACAGTTATTTTCTCTGGAGCTGTTGTCTTGGTCTCTTGTCAGTTCTGGCTGTTTTCTTTCATAGGCTGACAGTTTGTCACAGGCATAACCTTCCATCCTACTAATGAAGCAACATGCATCATTAGATATATTAGGTACTTTAAAGTACAATATAATATAGACACTTTCAATCCTCTATGAAGCAACGAGCAATTAAATAATAGTATTTAAAGAGTATTAATGTTATGGTTCGTTACTTTGGTATAGACACAAATGTTTTTGGATGTTTAAATATGATTACATTTTCTTCTGTTAAAGTTATGACAGGGTCTTCGTTGTGGTTTATAACCATTAGAGGATGTAACTTGTGGATCACGTGAGGTTATCCTCCAAGAGAGAGCTAATAGCCAATATGATTGGGATATCAGACATATGGCTGCCTAGCTGCACCAGTTATTTTCCAGTGCAGATGAGGATGTAGCTGGTGGCTGACGAGGAGTCTTGGCTTGACTCAAGGAGCCCTATATATGTGCTTTAGGTTTTAGTTCTGGTACACTCTCTGGCATTCAAGACGCATCATATTTGCAAGTGCGTCTCACTACATCTTTCCATGTTATATATCAGGTCTCAAACAGCAGGAGCCTTATCGCTCCTCGTTTCCTGCAGATTCCGCTGTTGGGAGGCAAGGCCTTTACTTTTGTGGGGGCTTGGATCCCATGGCAAGCATCTCCTTGGTAGAATAATAATCCATTGTTTGATGTACAGACTACGCTGTTTAATATATATATTTATATTAATATCAATAATATAATATATTTTTTTTTTAATTTTATTTTTTCTGTATGTGTACGAATGTACTGTCGCATGCAAGTCTGTGCACCCGGTTGTGTGCAAGCCGCGGAGGTCAGAAGTGGAGCGTAGGAATTCCCTGGGACTGGAGATCTCCTGGATTGGAGTTTCAATGGCTCTCGGCCGCATGGTGATTGGGGATCAACCTGGCGTCCTCTAGCAAGAGCGGTCCGGACGCTCTTAAAGCTATAGGCAATCTCCCAGCCTGTATATTAACTTTTAGTTGCTTAAGAGCTAGCTTAAGGAGACTTTAGCATTATGTTATGGTTTATCTGAATAGAGAATACCTTTTCAGAGGTGTCTATGTCCATTAGTCAAATAAAGCAGTTTTACTGATTTTACAGAGAATGCCTCTATAACGCTTGTTCCATTACAGCTGGAGAATAATCATCATCATATTTCCTCATTATTCTATGGGGGGGTTTAGAAAAGTACATCGTATTAAATCCTTTTGCGGCACCTGGAGGTAGCGTCTAGAATCATTAAAAGTAAGTTGGTTTACTAGTAGAATCCACAGGGAGCTTGATGTCTGCAGCAATCTGGGCATTTTCTTCCCTTCAATGCCCAGAGGAATCAATCCTTCTGTCTGGCTTTTCTGAGTACATCCATATCACTGCAAGCTGCATTTTTCTTTCTCAGACCATTAGTTTGTGCATTACTCTGGCTGTTGAACATACAATCCTTTCCACTAGTTAGTAGATTTGGGTTGCAAGATTATTTTTGGAAATTTTCATATCGTATCTATATTCCACTTTTTTTTAAGGTTTTTTTATTTTTGACCAATTGAGTTCAAAAAAGGCAGTTGTTTTATGCATACCTATAGGGTGGAACCAAGGCACAAGATTTCATCAAATCGACCCAGCTTTTTGGGTACCGTATGTGATATACCTTGGGAACAAAGTTTATTTTATGGCGTTAATCTCCCTAGAGGGTGAAAGCAGAATGCTTCAAGTGTCTATATGTAACGCACATTATAGAGAACATTTGTTATACCATCCAAGTAATGTTATAACAGATTTATTAAAGGTTGTGGACAAGAGCATCTTATTCACTAATCACCATTACTCAGATGCATTAACGTTTATCAGCTCAAACCAATGTTTCCAATATTGCCATATTCTTTATCTAAGTCTTAAAACACCGATGTATTCCTGTGACAATGTCTGGGCAAAACTGGTGCACTTTTGACACGACAATTAAACATGCACCAATCGATATACACTGCATTGTCCCTCTCCCACCCCTCCAGCCTTCCCAAGTACATTTCAGTCAGTTCTGATGCAATTTTCTTTGTTGTTATTTAATATGCATCCCTCTCCAAAGAAATAATTATAACTAACTGGGTATTAGTCGCATCCACAGATGAGGGATAACCATTCATCATTTTTTCGGGCTCATTTACTCAATGTGACATATTTTCATCATCCATTACCTGCAGTTGATGATCTTTCTTTAGGTGAATAGAATTCTCTTTTGTTACCTGTAAATTTTTACTCTATCCCACTCATCAGTTGAGGGGCATTTGGTGTTGGATTCGTTTTTTGCTATTGTGAACAGAGTGGCAATAAATATAGCTGTGCATGTATCTCTGCAGTAAGATGAGTCTTGTGGGTATATACCCAGGAGTGGTATGACTGGGTCAAATGGCAGGATCATTTTGAGTCTTCTAAGGGTTCTCCACACTGTTTTCCAGGACATCTATGAACTTCCTGTGTTATTTTAAGTTAGAATCACCAAAATAAATAAATAAGAAAAAAATTTAAAATATTTGCAATTTCCAGAATGGTTTAAACACAATGAGTTAAAATTCGCTGAAAGAAGAATCTGGTCATAGACAACCTGACACTGGAATTATTCTTACTATCAAGCAACATGAGGAAGAAGACACATTTGGGTTATCTTTACCATTGCTCCTGTGCATGATGAGGTTTCAAAACACTATTTAACATCTTGTCCCCATTCTTATTCTTCTACTAAATTTAACATCAGAATGTCAATCTTTGTTCTATCATTAATATTTAGTTCAATTAACTATTCCTATTCAATAGCTTCTATTTAAATAGTATAATTTATATACAGTGCCTAAAGTATTCTGAAACTTTGCATTTGAAATATTATCCCTAAAATTATACCCAAAACACACATGAGTATATATGTACAGATGGTAGACATACATGAATATAAACACCATCCAGTATGGTGGCTTTCTGTTATTCCAGGTGCCTTTTCATGATAAATTGTCTGACATTCTACCTTCTCATAATGACTTCTTTGAGCATGTAGAAATTCATCCCACAATTTCTGGTGTGTGATTTAAGTAGAAAGAAACAATGAGAGTAGTCCATGCACTTCCTGTGTGTAGACAGGGCCAACATCATGTCATGTGGTGAATGAAACTGAATACTGATCCCAACTAAAGAATGCAACTAATATACATCCCTGTTGATCCATTGATCACTAACAGCTTTCATATTTGTTTTTACTCTTACTGCAAATTAATTCATTTTTGTTTGTTGATTTTTCATAATTTTAGTATATAAACATCATTAGTTATAGGAAGTACAGTGGTGTCTCTTAAGCAAGAATATTTTGAGGTCATCACTGTGTCATTAAATTTGCAAAGTAGAAAGAAACTTCTAATTACTCCATCATTTCCAAATATCTGAGATTAAAAGAACATTTAAAATAGCAATATAATACACATCAAGGAATCCTGGTTGATGACACTGTAAGAAAGAACTTTGTTCCTAGGATATATAATTAAACAAAACAGGCAGGCAGACAGACAGACAACAAACAAACACACACACACACACACACACACACACACCAGTCATTATCTAATATTGACTTTTTTGCAGTCATTGTAATTGTTTAAATCGATTAAAAGGTATGTGCCACAGCACCTGCCTTGGTAATCTTTCTGAATGGACATTTGTTTTAATTTTTTAGTATGTATGGAGTCATGATTATAAGAGACTGTTTTAAAATCTGTCTTAGAATTTAATTATTTTAAAGGTGGACTGATAGGTATGGATGTGGTTGCATAATGGATACATAAATTTCTGAGTACTTAAATTTATAACTATAATTTATTCTGAATTATTTTTAAAAAAATACTTGTAAGAAAAGCATTCAAAATAGAATTATTAGTACACAAAACAAGTCTCAGCAAGTGTAGGAAAAATGAATAACATCCTGCATTCTTTCTCACCACTATGGAATAAAGCTAGATATTAACATCAATGAAAATTTCAAAAAGAACAAACGTTCATAGAAATAGGTTCAGGAAAAGATCAAGAGTATCAGAGGCCACTCTGAGGCAGGAGGGGAGATCATGGAGAGGCACAGCTGCTCTCTCAGGAAAGATCAGCAACTTTTTTGAAGCTGCTTGGGTTTTTACAGGGTTTTGTGGGTGAGGAGAAGTTTAGGCAGTTACATGCTTTTCAATAGGGGTATATTTCTGTAGCTAGATGTTGTCCAGTTAGGCATTAACAGGAAAATGCAGTTATGTTCAAGGTATATTGTTAAAGCAGAAGTCAAGTGGTTTTTGAGGAACCAGGGTGGTTCAGTTTCTGTTTCCCAGAATGCTGCCTGTCTGGTTGTGGTCACCAGGGTGTTTTAGCATTAGTAACTCCATTTTGGGATCCAATACAACCCAACAGATATTAAAGAAAAAAATTATTGAATGATGAATGTCTCATAGAAGAAACAAAAATGAAATAAAATAAAAATTCTAGAATTAATTGAAAATGGATGCATAACATGTTAAACTGTAATACACGATAAAGGTAATTCAAAGAGAAAAGTTCGTACCACTAAGTAACATAAAGCGTTTGACAGATCTCAAATTCATAACTTGACTGTACACCTTAGGACTTGGGAAAAAAACAAGCCATATAACAAAGAATAGACAGGAATAGATGACAAAATGTCAAGCAGAAGTTCATGAAATAGAAATGAAAAAATGTACAAAGAATTAATGAAATAAAAAGTTTTTTATGATAAGCAAAGCTAATAAACCTTTAGCCATGTTAGCCATAATAAGGAATGAGAAGAAGAAAATTAATAAAATTAGAGATAAAAAGAGATATTGCAACAGATACCAGTGAAGTTTATAAAATCTTGAGGACATAGCTTAAAAAGTTGTATGCAACTAAATTGGAAAACAAAACTAATAAGTGAATTTTGAGATATATAACATGTCAAAATTACAATAAAATTATGAATAATTTAAACATATTTATGGCCAGCAATGAAATTGAAACAGTAATAAAGTCTCCAAACAGGGGCTAGAGATATTGCTCTGCAGTTAGGAGCACTTGCTATTCTTACAGAGTATCCACGTTCAGTTTCTAGCACCCACATAAGACGGCTCACAGTTTTCTGTTAACTGGCGCTATGAAGACCTCTCAAGGGCCTGCATTGCCCCTCCCCTGTGTGTGCTCAAACCGTTACTTAGACACACAAGCTGACATGCAAACAAATGTACTAAACATGAATGTAAAAAAAAATTGTAAAGGTCACACAACTAATTAAAGACCAGGATTAGGTGTCTTCACTATAGAATGAGGTCAGAACTTCAGAAAACAACTAATAACAATCCTACTCAAATTATTCCATAAAATAGAAAACAAAGTAAGGTGTCCAAGTTCTTTTATATGAAACCAGTACTACCCTGACACCCAAACCAGACAAAGATACCAGAGAAAGAAAAAAAAATTCATACTTTTTGATAAACATATATACACAAATTCTCAACAAAATACTGATAAACTAAATTAAAAAATACATTTAAAAAACCTCCCACAACATGATCAATTTGGCTTTATTTCAGAAATGCAGTTATGATTCAGAGTATATAATTGGATAGATGCAACTCATCACATAAATGGACTGGAAGACAAATCTCATTATTTCAGTAGTTGCAGAAAAATGTGTTGGGTTTTTTTTTTTTTTTTGTCTTTTTTTTTCTGTAGCTCTGGCTGTCCTGGAACTCCCTTTGTAGACCAGGCTGGCCTTGAATTCACAAAGATATGCCTGCAGCTGCCTCCCAAGTACTAGTATTAAAGGTGTGTGCCATCACACCAGGCAGAACAAGGTTTTAACAAAACCCATTTCGCTTTATGTTGAAAGTTATTGAGAGGCTAGATAGAAAGAGAACAGAGGCTAATATAATAAATGCCAGATACAAGAAGCTTATAGCCAATATCACACACAATGGAGAAAAGGTCAAGTCATTCCACTAAGCTCAGGAACAAGACAATGGTGGCCATTCTTCTCACATCTATTCTATACGGTGCTTGAATTCTAAGCTAGATCAAAAAGATAAGAGACAAATACGAGATGCAAATGGGAACAGAAGTAGAAATACTCCTTTTGCATTGGATTTGATTCTGTACAAAAAGAGACCCTAAAGACTTTGCCAAAGTCTTAGAGCTGATAAGCACATTCAGAAAAGTGGCAGGACATGAAATTAACACTGAAAAAAATCAGTAGCCTTCCTATAAACCCATGACAAACAGACTGAGAGAAAAAATCTGGGTAACAAGACAATTTTAAATAACCACAAATAAAAGTATAAACCTAACCAAGGAAATGAATGACACTTAAAATGAAAACTTTAGAACACCAAGGAAGACACTCACATGGTGGGTAGCCACCATCTGCAGCATTGTCCAAGTCACAATAGCTGAGGAATGGAAACACTCTAGATAGTCCATCATCTGATGAATAGATAATGAAAGGATAGAACATTTACTAAATGCAATATAATTCACTTGCCAAGAAAAAAGAAATTGTAAAATTCACTCGTAAATGGATGAAACTGGAAACAATTATTCTCAAGTGAGGTAATCCAGACACAGAGAGATAAACTCCACATGTTCCCTCTCATAACTAGATGCTACCTGTCAATCTTTAGATACATGTGTTTCAATTGGAAAAACCACAGTGGTCTAGAAACTCACATGGGACCATGGGGGTGGTCATAAAAGGGGAGATAAAAAGCACTGATATAAATGGGAATGGTGAATAATGGGGTAGAAGCAGTAAATGTGGGAGGGAATGAGAGGGCAGCACAGAAGCACGGGGGGGGGGTCATATGGAAAAGTCACATCTACTACTATAGATACTTCAGATAGATAGATGAAAGATTTAGATAGATATAGATATAGATTCAAGATAAAACAACTTTAATAATGTGGGTTCCATGTTCCTTCCAGACACCACAGGCTAGGATGTAAAAGTTTCAGTGCAAGGAATGGCCTGCCTCTTTTGGAGTTGATGACCTGAAGGTTCCCATAGGACTTGAAAGAATTCTGACTATTATCACTACTCTTGATTACACTTACCCCAATAAAACATTTTTGCTGAAAGTCTTACATATGTGAGTCACAGAGAAACCAAGCTGTTAATGACCATGAAAATTCATCTCTACTGGATGGTTTTTCTCATACTGGAAAATGTTACCCATGTTACTTTCAGAGAAATGTAAGCATCAACCTTATCCATCCATGAACACTGTGAGCTGTTAAGAGTGATGACCAGCCATGCAAGGTATGCCCAATGGTGTAGTAGCGGCATGAATGTCTGTGCACAACCAACCACTTTCTGATTGGATTTAAGGGTTGCTTCATAAGAAGGAGCCCACACCTGCACTGTTATAATGGCCCAAGGGCTTAGACTGTGACTAGACAGGTCTTAGGCCTTAGGGGATAACAAACTACTGTTACTATGCTAAATAGACAGCATGTAATAACTTTTGCTCTTCATATAGATTAGTGCATCTCTCAAGTGTCACCAGAGAAGCTTATTATTGCAGTAAATGATGAAGAACAGAGAGACCCATAACTAGTCACCATTTAGAGATTAAGAGACTGTAGAAGGTACAGCACTAAATGGGACACCTATATCATGCCTTTGCTTCCCAATGCTCAGGGGTCACTGTGGAATTGGGAACAGAAAGATTGTAAAAAGCTTAGGTCATAGGTGATACAGGAAACAATGGGATCTGGACACTGCAAAGAAGTTGCACATAGGGACCTTCAATTTGGGATGGCATTTATAAGACCTGTGTGAACCCATGAACAACAAAAATACAGCATGGATGGGAGACATGGGGACAAAGCTGCAGCCCTGGATGAGGAGCCACTGACAACAGATAGAAGAGGGACAGTCAGTTTTCTAGTGGGGTGTAACCCTGGCAGGTTGACCAGACTCCAAGGGATAGATCCATACCCAAAGGCATTTGAAGAACATGGATTAGATGCAGTAGGCCTTTAGAACATATAAAGAGAGGAAGTAAAATCTGGGGAATAGGTAACAGTGGGTTTTTCCTAGATGGTGATGATGTCTGGATGCAATCAAACTACACTGTGTAAAATTCTCAAAGAATAGGGCTAGAGAGATGGCCTAGAGGTTGAGAGCACCGACTACTCTTGCAGAGGACCTGGGGTTCCATCCCCAGCATCCACATGGTAGCTGAGAACCATCTTTGACTCCAGTCCCAGGAGAATCCGACACCCTCTTCTGACCTTGTGACACGGGTGCACAGACCTACATGCAAACAGTACATTCATACACATAAAAATATAAAAAAATTAAATTAAATTAAATTCTCAAAGAATAAGTGGAAAAGGCTAACAGAGATTTTAATCACCAGCTGTTATTTTAAAGTTATTTAAAACATTTGTTTATTGCATTTACTTTTAATGGGTATAGTGAAATACATAAATATTACATGTACCTATGAATGAAGGTAGTATAATATTTTGGTATGTGTATAGTTTGCATAATATTTAAATCAAGCAAAAATTATTTATCTTCTGAAATGCTATTTGTTGATATTAAGTGGTCCCAAGCAATTTTTCTAGCTCTTTGAAACCTACAGCACACAATTGCTTTCAATGATCATCCTGCCGGGTGCCAGAGATCATCACTCCCATTTCAGAGTAACCAGGCACTGTGGCCATTCCTTCTTCTTCTTTTACCTGGCTGGTATCTGAAGCTACTCTAATGAGTGTCAAGAAAGAAGGCTTAGGATATCAACAAATACAGAAATAAAGTGATGGGACTAGAGGTTGGGAGACTAATACTTAGCAGCATATCTTCTAGCAACTGCATCAAGGAAGGTGCTTTTCAGAGTATATGCTTTCACACCTCATTAATTAGATAACTAGGATTGTCTTGTTTTGATATAAAACAGAATTTTCCTTATTTCAGGTGATCTCTAGTCTTGTCTACTCAAAGGAAGTGAGCTTTGCTAAGGTTTTGTTTAATTTAAGTTCAAATATACATTAAAATGCACAAGATATTTCTTTGGAAGCTTGACATATGACTGTATACTTCTGTGTGTATTATAAAACTAGATTTGATATTTCCTTCTTGAAATATGAACAGATAAAATCACTAGAATGCCATGTGACCAAAGGTTATTCAGTTTAGTAAATAAACTTGAAATTAGATGCAGTTGTTCTGGGAAAAGAAAAAGCAAGGCCTATCTTAATCACAAAAGGGTTGGAATCAGATGAAAAGGCAGAATTTACACACATTTAAAGTCATCGTCATATCCTCAGGATGCTTACAAGGAGTACACAGACACCAGCTATCAAAGCGTGTCTCATTTCACATTCCAAGATTATTCTAGCACACTCTCTTTACACCTGTATTACAACACTGCTTTAATATCTGAGGTGACAAGGTCAATGCCAGCAACATATTGATTGCCATTTCTTTCACAATGTTTATTGATAGATACAAGCACATAAAATCAGGGCATGAACATGATTTAATAGATTAAGTAGACTTAATTTCAATACTATAAGGGAACAGTTCAAATTCTCACCATTTGTTTCACACCCACAAAAACCACTTCAAGGGCATTAATGATCTCTCAAATCTGATCAGTTTTGTGCAAGTAAACCATGTTTCTTTTTCAAAAGACTGTGCACTTGCCCAGGCTCATGGAGTTTAAAATCTAGCACATAAAGCCCCTTACTAGGTGTAGAAATATAGGCAGTATACTATTGTGGCAACAACCATCAATTACAGTTAGAGATTTTCTGTAACAACCAAATGGATATCCTAATATTACAATGACTCAAGTATTACTGAGCAAAGTGCATTTCTACAAGGTTCAGTGTTTCTACTGTTTTCTAACTTTAAACAGCCTATGACAACTGGCAGCATAGAAGGACCTTGCAATAGACTGCCTCTGCTTGAGAACCTATGATGTAATTATTGCATGCTGTTAATATACTATCTAAACATTAAAGATATTCCTAAAATATTTGATGGTAGATTATGATAAAGACATTACATTACAAAAAAAAAAAACTTATGCAGAAGGAAACCATTACTGACGTGCTTCTGCTTTAAATATTGTGCCCCCAAATGAAGTCCAGTAAGCACACATCCTGTCATGATCCCCCTGCATTGACCTCCATGATACTCCCAAGGTAATCCAACAATGTCAGTCCATCTTCTAAGGAGGCTGAATTTCCATTAGCTGCTTAGTTCACAAGCTGAGTATCTCAGCAGTCCTCAGTCCACATTGGAAGGCTAAAAAGTAAAAAAAAAATAAAATAAAAAATCTGTATCTCATGTCTTGGAGGAGTGCCTAAAACAGTAGCATCTACAGAGCATATGCTCCTGCCTGTGAGAATTGTAGGAATTGTAGACAGGCCAAACAACGGTGCTCTCTCTCTCTCTTTTTTCTTTTTTTTCATTTTGTCTTTTTATTAAGATCTCAAGTTTTGTGTTTGCATTACAGGTTCTCTGGTGTTACTAGTTGTACTTTCCTTCTGTTTTTTTTTTTTTTTTGTCTTTTCAAGACAGGGTCTCCCTGTAGCCCCAGGCGGTCCTGGAACTCGCACTGTAGGCCAGGCTGGGCTTGAACTCACAAAGATCCGCCTGCCTCTGCCTCCTAAATGCTAGGATTAAAGGCTTGCAACACCACGCCCAGCTTGTACTTTCCTTCTGGATGCTTAAGGCCATGCAGATAGCCCAGATTAACCAAGGTTTTGTTTTGTTGAGGTCAGTTGAGGATCTGACCCTCAGGGGTCTCTCGGGGTTTTTTTTTTAGGGGGAGGGTGGGAGCCCCTTGCTTCTTTTGGCTCCTCATCCACCAGTTCCATCCACATGAGGACAAAATCAAGTCTTGCTAGACCAGGCTTCCTTTTCTGAAGGATGAACAGACTTTCCTCTTTATAGAATGGACACTGGCTGAAGTCCCATTAGTGGCTCTCTGAGATCTCCCTGAACAGGAAGAATGGTGACCCACCTCTGCAGGACTTTTCAAGAGATGCCCCCACATATAATCCCTTAAGACTTGGTTGACCTCTGAGGGCAAGTAACAAAGTTGTCCCCAGGTCCCTTGGTCAAATTGGTAGGGACTTTGGATATGGTCGTTGAGCACCCAGAAAGGCTAAGTTGCACCAGCCTGTTACATTGCACCTGTATTAACCTTGTATCCTTTAGAAACAAATTGTTATTTCCATAGCATATTTCTTGATTCACTTCTTTCCATTTTAATCCCATATTACTCTAATACAAGAGTACAGTTGTCTTTAGATTGTGAGGAATATAATATTGACATTGCTCATTTTGTCTTACACCTAGGTACTTGGTACTAGCATCCACAGATGAGGGATACCATTTGACTTTTGTTTTTCTGGGACTGTTTTACTTCACTTAGCATGAAATCTAGTTACATCCATTTACCAGCAAATTTCATGATGTGATCTTTCTTTACCATTGCATAGTACTCCACTGTGTAGATGTACCACATTTTCTGTATCAACTCATCAGTTGTGGGGCATCTGGGTTGGTTCCAGCTCTTCACTATTGTGAAGAGAGCAGCAACAAACATGGCTGTACAAGTATCTCTGCTGTAGGAAGAGTCTGATGTGTATATACCCAGAAGTGGTATGGCTGGGTCAACTGGTAGACACATTTTGAGAATTTTAAGGGTTCTCCATACTGCTTTCCATAGTGGTTGCACAAGTTTGCATTCCCACCAGCAGTGGATGAGTGTTCCCCTTTCCTCACACCCTCTCCAGCATTTGGTATCATTTGTATTCTTGATCCTAGCCAGTCTTATTGGGGTGAGATGATATCTTAAAGTGGTTTTAATTCACATTTCCTTAATTATTAGCAATGCTGTATTAGTCAGGGTTCTCTAAAGAAACAGAAGCAACAGGACGAATAGATAGCTATATA
>VZQC01013827.1:35956-54931 GCA_009823505.1 Rhizomys pruinosus
TTGAAATTTGAGGGGGTCACAGAGAGCAGCCGAGGCTTGGCACTGTGAGAGGTCAGGAAAGACCATTGGTGGAAGTGCACCTCGGTTGCAGTGGAGACCCCAGGATTGCAGGGGTCATGGAGAGAAGCTGAGGCTTTGCACCAGGAGAGGTCAGAAGAGACCATTGGCAAAGGTGCTGCCTCAGTTTCAGTGGTGACCCCAGCTTTTTGGAGATGCCAGGACCATGGGACGACCACCAAGAGCAGCGGCAGGTGTGGAATGGAGTCAGCCTGGGTCTGCGAGATGAGCTGTCTGTGCCGCGGTCGGCAGAGTCGGAGATGGGGAGCTGCCGAAACCCTTTGGAACCCAGAAGATCATGAGTGAATCCCAGGTGTCCAGCCTTGAGCTACTTTGCTGGACTTAGGTTTTGTTTGAGAGTGCCTGATTCTTCCCTTTGAAATAAGACAGTACTTGTTTTGGATTTTATAGCAGCCCACAGTTAAGAGAATTTTAATAGACTGTGAACTTTTAAGTGCTTGGACATTTTAAGGACTGTGGGTCTTTTAAGGTTGTACTGTCTTAGGTTGTGAATAATGTTAACATCATACTTTGGGGATAAGAACTGGAAAAGTGGTGGTCTAATAGTGATGTGTTTTGTGTGTCAAGTTGACAAGGGGTCAATTGTGCTGGATAGCTTTAGTGTCAACTTGACACACCTGGGTTGAGGGAGCCTCAATTGGAGAATTGGCTCCATTGGATTGGCCTGTGGCCATGTCTGTGGAATATTGTCTTGATTGTCAGGCAATGTGGGAGGGCCCAGCCCACAATGAGGTGCCCAGTGCCACCCTGGGCAGGTTGTTGTGTACTGTATAAGAAGGTAGACTGGGCATGAGCCAGGAGAGCAAGCCAGTGAACAGCATTCCTCCATGGCCTGTGCTTCAGCTCCTGCCTCCAGATTCCTGCCCTGAATTCCTGCATTGGGCTCCCTAAGTGATGAACTGTGGCCTAGGAGATGTAAGCTGAATAAACCCTTTCCTCCTCAAGTTGGTGTCGGTCAGGGTGTTTTGTCATAGCAATGGAAGACAAACTAGAAAATGGAGTGTTGATTTGCTTAGGTTTTGGGTTTTCAATTTTGGTTATGTATTGGAATGTATAGCTCACTCTTCCCTTTCTTTTTCACAAGAACTGGGTGGGCAACAGTCCAAATGACACCTTCTGAGCACTGTAGGTCCTTTGCTGCCAGCCAGTTCTTCTGGGTTAGTTGTAGGACTTATTGGAAACTCTATATGGAGTTACAGCTGGCAGAGGTGGGGTAGCTATTGTTCTCTTAGCTGCCCCAGCTCTCTGTCATGCCCCAGAAGCAATCTCTATCCAATTATGATTAAAGTCTGCATGCCTCACCTCCCAGAGTTCTCTGCTCCCTACTGGCTCACCTGCCACAGGGCCTTGATTACCATTTTACACTAAATTTACATCAACAGTTGTGAAGGGTAACAGAAGACATCAACATGTAAATATATATCAAAATATCCAAGAAACAGCATGAAGCATCCCAGGCATCTCACTACTGTTAAAGGGGCAAGGATTCCTTTATTTTTGAGAAGCCAAATATTTCTTGAGCTAAGCACCCTGTAATAACTTCCTATCTAATCAAATCTCCCACATATCTGTGACCAGAGTGCCTTAAGCTTGTATATATAATTCTCTATAGGGCCTTCTCTATCTTCTCCATGAACTTTAACTGCATATATATATATATATATATATTCAGTCTCAGGATGGATAGGGTCTCATGCATCTAATGTTGCTTCATGACCTCCTATCTCCCTTTCATGCACTGTTAATTTGTGCAGTTCTGGAGGTTCTGTGCTCAGAATTGAAGACAGTATGGCCCTGTCATACTGGGATTTTCACAACACATGATTACTGATGTAACTTTAAAAATCTGAAAAAAATATTGTAGTGAAAAATGTTAGACTCTGTGTAATGGTTAAGTTATTTCTGAATTCTGAAAATATCCATGCTAAATTATTTCAAAGTCTGTTTCTCTAAATATGACTTAAAGAAAACATTCAGTCACATAATTTTTCCAATAAGCAATTTAAGCTTTTTAGACAGCAGGAACATTTCTAAATTTGTCCATTTTCAGAAATGAAACACTGCAACTCTTAGTTTAAAATTTGTGTAAGGTTTGGAAAAAAATGTCTCAGATGGAGAAAGTGTATTGGTGTATTCCTAAGTATATTACATAAGCAGTTCCACTAGAAGTTAAAGTGCTATTTGACATGATGTTCCTGTTTGTTTTTCTGTATTTTATAAATATCATTGGATGTTTGATGGCAATAACTAGAACTTCAGCAAATAGCTATGTTTCTGTATTTCTTTCCTTACTGCTGCATCAAGTCACTCAAAGTACTTTGAGAAAGCATTTATGTGGGCTATATTTCCCTGGATCTATTGTGTAGGGACATCATGGTCACAAGGCTGTGAGGCTGCTGGTCATACTCTGAGTTCAGTTGAAAAGCAGAGAGATGAATGTAACTGACCAGCTCCCTTTTTTCCTCCTGTTCATTCTTGGCCTTCAGTTCATGAAATGATGTGACACCTACTTAGGGTAGAACCTCCCACTTCAGTTAACCTTATCATGAAAATCCCTCACAGACATATCCAGAGATTCGTTTTCTTGGTGATTATAAATCCCATCAAGCTGACTCTGAATGCCAAACACAATAAATCCACTATCCTGCCAATTTGATACCAAACCACATCATATTAGATACCAACATTCCAAAGGTTGCCCCTACAGACTCATGACCATCTCCTAAAGCAAAATGCATTGTCCAACGTCAAATGTCCCCATAGAGTTTAAATGCCCAAGTCTCATCTGTGAATCAAAGCAATCTCTTAACTGTGAGTTAGCATAAAACAAAAAAATTATAGATTTCTAATATACAAAGGTGCAGAATAGACAGTCCCATTCCAAAAGGTAGGGATGGGGGTAGAGTTAGGAAAGATTGGGCCAAAGCAAAGGTAAAACCTAGCAGAGAAAATCCAAACAATGCCTCTTCATATGCAGCATCTGGCAATTGTGATGGAATAATATAGACTCAGAAGGGCTCAGGGAGCTCCACACCTCTAGACCTCTAGCCCTACTGCACGCAGCATGTAGCTCTTCTATTGGGCTGGCTCTGTTTCCATGCTGCAGCTTTTCTTAGTGGATGGCCCACAGTCCTGACATCTCCACCATTCTACAATTTGAGCTTCATTCTTTTTACTTTTTTTTTGTCTTTTTGAGACAGGGTCTCCCTGAAGCCTCAGCTGTCCTGGAACTCTCTATGTAGACCAGGCTGACCTTGAACTCACAGAGATCCACCTGCCTTTGCCTCCCAAATGCTGGGATTAAAAGTGTGTGCCACCATGCCTGGCTTGGCCTTCATTTTCACAGTGGTCTCTCAGAGCCTCTGATTTTGCCATACTATTCGCTGGCCTCAGCAGTTTTTTGATAGTGTGCAAAAAGACTCCACAACATACTGCATGCCTTGGAAATGGAATGCTGTGTGGACAAAGCTGCCAAGTTCTGTGATGAGCTCAGAAAGTGCCCTCCATCCCTGCGGCCACAATTGCATTGATTTTTCTTTCCTTTTTTTTTTTTTTTTTGTCTTTTTTTTGTCTTTTTTTTTGAGACAGGGTCTCACTGTAGCCCCAACTGTCCTGAAACTTGCTCTGTAGACCAGGCTGGCCGTGAACTCACAGCAATCTGCCTACCTCTCCTCCCAAGTGCTAGGATTAAAGGCGTGTGCCAACACTCCTGGCAAAGCATTGACGTTTCTATGTCTTTCAGGTTGACTCTCAAGAAACACATCAAGGCCACTGTTTATGAGCAGGAAAAATCTACCAGTGACATCCTCAGTTTAATCTCTTTCCTTTCAAATGCATCTGAATTTTCACATGCTGGAGACTTACATGGGAAAAGTCTTGCTTTCAAAGGCGCCATTCCCACTATTCCGGTGCTGAGCAACAGTTTTCTCTTTAATAGCACTAATCTTTCTAAACGGTAATGCTGTTTTCCAATGTGCTTTGCTAGTAATGCCAAATTGCATATTTTCCCTTATTTTTGTACCATTCTTTGCTCTCTTACTATAGATCTGAGTGAGCTTTAGGAACAGGTACATAAGACAATGGCTGCCCTGCTTGGAACCATCTGGGAAACCTTGGTTTGTATCCTCCTTTTAGTCACCACTGCACCATGCTTAATCAACTGTGTCCAAAGTTTTACAGAATCACATTCCTGTAGTATGTCTGCCTGTCAACACTATGCACTTGATCTGCCCCTCTTCCAGCCCCATGATGGCCCCATCGGCACAAAGTATTGTGACTGATTTACAGGGCCCCCACCCCAATATATTTTTCTTTAGGGTTTGTAATAAAGGGAGATCACCAAAAAATACCCCTAACCACCTATAAAGCATCTGCCACTGCTAATAGGCCTTAGTGGAACATCATTAGCCCCTGTTTCAAGATACAGCCCCAGAACATACCACCCTCATGCATAAAGCTACCCCTGTTCTGCAAATGATTTCTTCTACCCATATTAAAACAATCAGCCCACTTATAGCTAAAAAAGGGGGAAAAAAAAAACAGAGAAAGATGCAAGACAGTTTATGGCAGAATACATGATCTGGGATGGGGTGGAGGAGGGGGGGGAAGGGAAAGGGAAAAATGCCTGATCTGAATTGGAAAATGATGTATGAAATGCACAAAGCATCAATAAAAATTAAATTAAAAAAAATCAGCCCTAATCCCTTTACAAACACCAACTCCCATAAGTGTATCTCATCATAGCAATACACTTAAACTTTCCTGCCACATGGTTAGTGTGGCTGCTGGGCCATTTCTGACTGGCTTCTGCTATCATCCATTGACTAATACTAAAGGTCAATTTGCATTGTTGAGGTTGGTTGTTTTCACTTCTGAGGCTCCAATTGCTAACAGAGAGCAGCAAAAGGTAACCACCATAGAGCGTCTTGTAATTTCTTCCACAAAATCATAAGTCCATTGCTTTAAATTCTTCTTTATTCATGTTCTCAGGGCAGAGGCAGAAGTCTCATGAACAGAGTCTCAAATGTCCATAGTTCGCAGCATATTTGTCTTCCAAATTCAGACCAGATGGTGCATTAAATTCTGCTTGCAGCAGTTCAGAGTGTTTGTAGCCCACAGCTGCAGAGCTCTTCATTTTACTTGCAGACCATTTCCAAGGACCTAAGAACAGCATGTCAGGTTTACCACAGCATTACCACCACAAGAGTTCCACTTCCTAGTACCAGTTAGGTATGTCCCTCATTTCTAGGGAAAAATGCCTGCTGACTAAAGCCACATAAGGAGGAAGGGTTTATTTAGGCTGACATTTTGAGGACAGAGTCCACTATCAGGGAAGTCATATCAGAAGGAGCTTGAAACTTCCCTACTAAGGAAATGGCAAGGAATCCTACACTCAGCTAGGTTTCTCCTTTTCATGAAGTCTCAGGTTCCAACTCATGGAATGGCAGGGCCTACATTCTGGGAGTTCTTCCTATCTCAATTTCTCTCATCTGGAACTCCCTCACAGATGTGCCCAGAGACCAACCTAATCTATAGACTCCTTCAGAGGCATGTAGATATTTCTTCTACTACATGACTCCAGGTCCTGTCCAGGGGACAGTCAGTGTTTGCCAGCACACTGTCTCACAGCAAATTATCTAAATGTTTAACATCTAAAATGTAATCATGAATTTGAGGTTTTCTATTGGTAGCTAAAGAGTGACAAGGCATTGGGAGACAGACAGTGAAGCAAATGCATGCCATTTCCCCTGGTCATGTTTTCTCTTTTGCAAGGAGACTTGAAACTGCAATATTCTCCCTACAATGAATCCTACATGTTCCTACTTCTAATGACTAAAAATTCATTGGGTAATTTTCTAATCAATTTGGCAGTGGTACATCCTTTTCTATCTGTAATGTTTTAATAAAAACCCATGTTATTGATGTCTTTTCTTGTTTCCCATTTTTTAATGCATGTGAGATAACAGCTGCGGACACTGGCGTATAATTCAGCACTTCCCTGTTAGGGAGATAAGTTTCCAAACATAATTACTTTGTGGCTGTCTTGGCAGGCTTCTCACCTTCAGGGAGTTGAGTGTTCTGTTTGCCAAGTGGAAATGTTCTAAAACTTAATGCTCTGTGTAGTGCTTTGACTGCAGCATGCTTGGTGTATCACTGGGACCAGTGACTGTGTCCTTGTGCTTTATTCATTTATGTTTTTCATTTTCTAACTAATGAATTATGTGATTTTCAAATTACCTCCATCCTCACTTTCCACCAAAGAATGTAAGTACCTGAAAATATTAACAACCACTCATACAAAACAAAATGAATCAGACAAGCTACAAGTTATCATTTTTATTTAGTCTGAGACATAAATTCACTATGAAACTGAATTTGATATCAAACTTGAAATTCTCCTGCCTTAGTGTCTTGAATACAGTAATTTACATGTGTATGCCAACATAACTGATAGAATTTCCTCCCGAGATAACATTTTAGAACCCATCACAGAGATAAGCTACTTTATAATTTGTTAGCCACAGGTGCTGATAATGAGCAAGAGACAAGGTCTTGCTTATTGCAGATAATGAACAATGGTATACTGAAGACTGGTTTAGGATAACTGCAGAACTAAGGGCAGCTGATGAAGGAAAGAATGGAAAGAGGCTTGGACCTCTTGCAAGCTTTTCTCTATGTCTCTCTAGACCTTTGCATAGAAGAATGCGGGGTTCCTAAATCATGACTCAGGGACAGGCTTAGGAAAGGAGAGTAACAAATGCTGAAGAGGACACTAACCTCTTCCCGATCCTTTTGTCCAATGTTCACACTCTCAAAAGATTAGCAATACAATGAGATGATTGTTAACAACTTTTATTGCATTTAAGAGATCCAGAGGAAAAAACATACTCATACCTGCACTTGAGAACACAAGCATGAAAACAGGTGCATGCATGTGTGCACATGAACTAATAAACTCTAGGAGACAAACAAGAATACCTACTTAGTCCAGAAATCAAGCTGGATGAGAATAAGGGAAATGAGATGATGATACTTTCAATAATGAGGACTAAAACTGAGCTGTAATATGATCAGAAAGCCATTCTCTGCAGTCCTCACCGATGCAGGGGGAGCTGTGGGAGGAAGCCTGGGGCACAGCACCAAGAGCTATAGAAAGGGGAATGGACACAGGGGAAACATTATAGACAAAATACTGTGAAAATAACTTAAACCTGTAAGAGTGAGAAAGCAAAAAACTGAACCCCAGCTTCAGGCCTAGAAAAATACCATGAACCTTTACACTTTTGAACAAGAAAGAAAGGGTCCCTGTACACATACAAGATGCTTCTATTGTCTTAAATTAACTGTCTAATCCTCAGCAAAGAACATGCAAGACACGTAGAGACAAGTAAAATAATTGGCTTATAGGTTATAGATTCCAATGGGGCAAATGAACACTTGGTAGAGAAATGAGTGAAGTCAGCAGAGCTGAAAACTACAAAAAGAATCGATGTTGTGATAGTGAATAAGTCCTGAAATAAAGGGAAAATATGCTCTCGTTATCTTCCACTCTACATAGTAATAGAAGTCTTAGCCAGAAGAGTCAGATGAAAAGGCATAATAAAATATTTACAAATGCAACTGGAGAAAGGGAAATCAGACCTGTTTGTGGTCAGTATGATTTTGATTGTACACAAACCTCAAGTAAAAGATGACTAATAAAGTTGTAGGATTCAAAATCAGTTAGTAGAAATCAGAAATAATCTTACTTGGTAGTGTCTAATTAAAGTTTTGACAGAGAATCCATGGAAGTATTCCATTCATGATAACAGCAAAGGATAACCAGGAAACCAGTTAACTGAGGAGATGAGAATTGTTGAGCTCCAGAAAAGGAAATTGACAAGGATTGCAAAATCTAGAAACATCTCTTTTTATAATTTTTATTTATTTTTATGTGTATGAAGCTACTGTCTGCATGCAGGTTTGTGCACCCATGTTGTGCAATGCCACGGAGATCAGAAGAGGGTATGTCGGATTCCCCTGGACAGGAGTTAAAGATGGTTCTCAACAGCCATGTGGGTGCTGGGGATCAAACCGGGGTCCTCTGCAAAAGCAGTCCATGCTCTCAACCACTAGGCCATCTCTCCAGCCCCATAGAAACATCTCTTATTCATGAATTGGAAAAATTACCAAAAAAAAAAAAAAAAAGAAAAGAAAAATTACCATCACGGTGATCTTTTGTGATTTATATATTCTATTAAATCCCAATCAAAATAACAAGACATCCTTCACAGGACTAAAATGAAATCCTAAAGTGAGTATGAATTACAAAATACTGCAAATAGGCAAAGCAATCTGAAATAACAGAGGTGGCAAACTGCCGGAATATGACCTATAAGACAAACAAAGGACTCAATGGACATTTCTCAACATGGATGACAGATATATGAAAACATTCTCAGCACCATTGATTATCAGAGGCATGCAAACTAAATCCACAATAAGCTATTGCATCACCCTAATAACAGTTAACAGAGAGAATGACACATTAAGTGATGGCAAGAGCTTGGAGAAAAGGGGCTCTCTTAGTTGTGGTCAAATGCAAATCAGCACAGCTCTTATGAAAAACAGACTCCTTCAAAATTAAAAAGGAAACTACCACATGATACAGCAGTTCGCTGCTGGGTATGTGTACAAAAGAAATAAGATCAGTCTGTCAGAGAGACTTAGAGTTTTTCATACCAGGCAAGAAATGAAGGAAAGGCAGATATCCACTGACTGAAGAATGGATAAAGACATATCAGTACACACATAGTGGAGTACTACTCAGTCACAAAAGAATGAATCCATGTCACTGTGAGAACATGAACATAGCTAGATCTCTTTAAGTGAAATACAGAGAACAACACCTGATACCACTTATGTGGGGACCTGTCCAAACAGAGAGGAGTGTTGGATAAGAACATGATGAAATTTTTAGTCATAAAGTAGAATGAGTTTATGCCGCTTGCAAGAAAATAGATGCAACTGGAGACCATCAAATGGCACAAATCTCATTTTCCCTTATTTGTTATTCCTAGATTATACATAATCATAAAAGCATGTATGTATAAAGTAAAAGAAAGTGGAAAGGATGGTGTGCAGAAGAACAAAGGGGATTAGTAGAAGGAATGAGAAAAGGGAGGGTGAGAACATGATGGGGATTATGCTCAACATACAGTATGTACCTGTAAGGAAAACGTAGATACACATAAACAAAGCAAAACAAAACGCAGATCTTGTCAAAGGTAAAACTGGGATTGAGGGTCATAAGCACCTGTGTGCCCAGCTCCAGCTCCTGCCTTCTTCAGGCCTCCACAGATACTACACTCACATGCATAAACACAAACAGACACATACATGTGCACATAATTTAATGATAAAGTATGGTTTTCAAAAATATAACAGTGGGAGATCTCCCAAGACCTTCTGCAGCTCAGGAAGGCATCTGAAAGAGGCAAGCAAAGCAAGCCTTCAACACAGTGAAAAGGCATTTGGGATTCACATTGGAATACAGGCAAGGAGAAGCCCCTATGCCAGGAACACAAAGAAGATACAACACAGGAAAGGGGCAGGATAATCCCGCACCAAGCTCTACCAATCCTATGGAAGATTCCTACAGTGGGATCCCCTTGGGGATGGCCCAGGACACAGATATCAGAAATACAATTTGTGAACATACTTAAGAACTACAAGATTATAAAGAGCAAATCAAACAATTAAAAGAGAATGAAGAACTCAAGAAGGACATAGAGAGAGAGAATGACAAACTCCAGAAGAAAGTAGAAACACTGAAAAGATCCCATCCTGAAAAAGATAAGGAAACCAACCAGCTAAGCAAAGAGCTACAGGAAGAGATTGAGAACCTCCAAAAGGAAGTAGAAATACTAAAGAAATCAGAAGAGGAAATGAAAAAGGAAATCAAACACTCATCTAATCAATAGGAAAGGAATGGAAAAAGCCTCAGAAGCAAAATGGAGGAAGCAGAGCAAAGGATATCAGACCTGGAGGATGACACAGAATAACTGAAAACCTCAAGAAAAGATTATGAAAAATTTAAAAATACACAAAAGTGGAAAAACCAGGAACTGTGGGACACTATGAAAAGATCAAACCTCCACATCATAGGAATCGAGGAAGGAGAAGAATCCCAAGAGAATGGTATCTGAATGATCAGATCTTCAACAGAATAATAGATGAAAACTTCCCCAAACTAAAAAACGAGAAACCAATACAAATACAAACATGAAGAGCTTGAGAATAAGTATATAAAAAATGCATGGGTCATCTATCCACACACTGCAGTCTGGTTCATGGCTGGCTGCTCTCTCATGTGTTCTGAGTCTTTCATCTGTGTAGCAAACGACAGGCTTAGATTAAAATCAACCACATTTCATACGGTTTTCTATTCCTTTCATTTGTTCTTTGTTTCTTTTTCCCTGTTTTTGAATTTTCTACTTTGATGATGTCTTTTTAAAATTCTAATAAAACATGTAATTAATTTTTTATAATCCAATTAATATGTTCATAATCATGTTTTATTAAAAGAATATTCCTTCAAATATTTTCCTTCATGGAATGCTAAATCATAAAATAAAAGCCCCATTTCCTCCTTTCACCATGTGGCTATTATTTGCATGTAATTTACTTTTGTTTATTTTCTATCTGCACATTGTATTCTTAAATTTTAAGAATGTAACAGATATTCTTCATTGAGTTTACTGTATGTTCATTCCAATCATTTTCATTGACTCTTATCTTTTTTATGTTCCAACTGGTTATAAAGAAAACATAAAAATATTCATATACATGGGTAGCCTGTAATGCTTCCTTATCCATATGCATTCTGTGATGTTCAAGGCAGACTGACCTGTAACTTCCCTTAAAAATGTATTATTTATTCATGGCAAAAACATTCAAATTCCTAATAGTTTTTTGAGCCAGATAATATATGACAATTATCTGAATTGGCCCTGCGATGCCATAGATTATTAACTAACTCTAATTGCTCAAGCTTTCCTCACAACTTCTCATCTAGCTATAACCACTGGCCACTAGTAACACTCACTGTCTATTATTTTTTATATTTTTTAATCTTTTCTTTATCTCTTGCCTTCTCCTTCCTTCCTTCCTTCCCTTCCTTCCTTCCTTCCTTTTTTCTTTCTTCTTTCTCTTTCTTTTCTTTTTTCTTTCTTTCTTTTTCGTTTTCTTTTCTTATCTTTCTCTTTCTTTCATTCTTTAATTTTTTAATCAAATCTACGTGACCCCCGTGTCCCCCACCTACCCCTCCACCCCCCACCAGTAGCTCATGCATTTCTTCAAACATTCTTTCATTCTTTCTCCATGTTCGTTTCATCATATCATCTCCATGCCGTGGAAGGTTTGGACTGATTCTTGTGAGGCCACAGAAGTTCATCTGTTTAAGGTCAGTTTATTTGAATCAGCTCCTCTTTTTTGTTGTGTGATGAGTATGCTTGTTCTGGTTGTGGTATGTTTCTCCAATATTATGCATTCACTTCCAGCTGTCTTGGGCACAAAGCCAGGGGCCTGTGACAAGAATTACTTTACAACTGGTAGACAACTCAGCACTAGCATCTCGCACGAATGAAGGCGGTAGTACCATTTGTCTGTTTGGTTTTCTAGGACCTGTTGTATCATACTTCATCTCAGCACATTGTCGCTCTAGCTCCAGTAGTCATGTTTCCCAGTACAAACTCATATGTCATCTTTCTTTAACTACTTGCATGAAAATCCAATCTGTGTAGTGGAAGCAATCTGCCACATTTTTCCTCCTCTTCTTCTTTTTTTTTTTTTTTTTTTTTATCCACTCGTCAGTTGGGGTATTTGGGTTGGTTCCTGCTCCTTGTTATTGTGAAGAATGCTGAAATAAGCATGGCCGTCCATGTATGTCTGCGGTGGCTGTGGGGTGATTCTTGAGGGTATATGCCTAGAGTGGTATGGCTGGGTCGGGTGGCAATTTCATTTCAAGTCTTCCAAGGTTTCTCCATAACTCACATTTCCCAATAGCTGTCTGTAATGGAGTTACATCCACCTGAGCAGTGGAAGTTTGAGTGTTCCCGCACTTTCCCCCAGGCCAAACCGCTTCCATGCACTTGGTAATCTTTTGTTATTCCTTGATCCTACGCCAGGTCTTAGTGGAGTAAGGGATTATAATCTTAAAGTGGTTTTGAAATTTGCATTTCTTTAATGATTGGAGTGCTGTTTAAAAACAACACTATCTTAAGTGTTGTATCTCATTCCAATCTCTAATGTCTTCAAATTTTTTGAAGTCCCTTGCTCTGTTCAAAGCCCATTTGCTTCCAATGTAATTGAGTGGTTCTTTGTTTTTATTCTTTATTTGTATTTGAGTAGGTGTTATAATCTGTCATGGGATCACATTGCTTTGTCATATGTATCACTGGTGAATATTCCTTCCCACTCTGTGGGCTTTCTCTTCCACTTCCTTGATTGTTTCGTTTGATGTACGGAAGCTTTTGAGTTTAATTGAGGTCCCATTTGTCAGTTGTAGACCTTAATACTTGCACAGAAAGCACAGCTGCTGTCCTGATTTAGGGAGCTTTTTTTTGCTATGCCTATGTCTTGGTACGATTGGCTGAGCCTAACTTTTCTTTTTTTTTTTCTTTTCCAAATCCCCGTTCCAGGTTTGGGGTTATTCTCACATTGAGTTTTGATTATCTATGTTGGGCGTTGACCCTGCCTTTTGCATAGGTGAGAGGCAGATGGGGAAGTTTGTTAATTATATCTTCAATTCCATTCTCTTATCAAAGAGTGGTATTGATTTTATTTTGTGCTCAGGTGCAAAGAGAAAAGACAACTAACACTTCGGCAAAGTGTTTGTGGGAAACCAGTTTCCAACGCCGGAGATGCACTTGCCGAAGATTTTGACTTGTTTCTCCATTGTTCCTTGCCATTCGTCACAAATATAGATGGCTGAAATTTAATGTGCTCCCAAGTTATCCCGGGATCACTCGTGATTTGTTCCAATTGGCCAAGGTCAGTTTTTAGTGCCGAGTATGAGGTGAAGAGCTCCCGATAGAGATGGCACGCTATCCAGACACCAAACCACTTAAATAACTTACCGTTCAAGATATGACATACCATAGCCAGCGCAACGAAAGAAAAGTAATAAAACCCGAAGAGTGGGGCTTATGCAGCAAAACGTACCTAGGTAAAGAAAGAATGAAACAGAGATCAGCCACTAGAAATCCCGTAGTGCATTCGTAGATTACTGCATCTAATGCCTACTTAAAAATCTTTGGTTGGCTAAAAAGACAAAGCGAAGTATTAGAGAAATAGAGCATATAGCTTTGGGAGCGCAATATAGGGGAAAGACAATGCGATGACCTCTTTGTTTTTTCCATAATTAAGAGCACTAACAACTCTATTGTCCCATCCCAAAGAGTCCTGCTGACACTAGCAATATATTGTACTACTCCCTTGGTGTCCGAGCGAGTGGAGGACATTATGACGACATTAGGACCAAAAATTAAAAGAGACAAGCCATTGACTGAAACAACTTCGTACCACACAGACACCATTAGAAAGGACGATCGCACACTAGCCCGGGGGGCCCCTGGGTTAGACCAATAATAAAGGGGGAGTTAAAACCGAATAAAAATAATGAGTATAATAAAGCTCTAAAGTAAACCAGATCAGTAAGATGGGGACTCGAGAGAATGGGCTCAGGCTAACAGCACTGACTGCTCTTGCAGAGGCCTGCGGTTCAATTCAGCACCCAATGGCAGGTAACAACTCTTGTAATTCAGTTCTAGGGGATCTGACATTCTTTTCAGACCTCCATAGGTGCACTTAGATACACATAAAAAAAGAATTAAAAAAAAAAAAAAAAAAAAAAAAAAATAATATTAAATAAAAATAATAAATGTATTTTAGATGGCAAAAGTCCTTAAAACAAATAAATAATAAGATTGAATTTCTAGTTAACCAGAGAATTACGCTATATAGGCTCACCACATCTTCTTTCATTTTAAAAAAATTGATAAAGATGAAATATATTAATGTTAAAATGGAATATTAATTAGTGTAGGTCTAAATTAAATTTTGGAAGTGAATTTGATAACACAGGAAAGAATGTCAAACACATCCCTTCTAAAGAATATAAAGTAAAACAGAGGACCAAGAAAAAAATTAGTGAGAAATGCTATTTGTCCCTGAGTAAACACTGCTTCTTCTATCCTTGTTTTGTGAAAGAGCAATTTAGATATAGCTCAATATGAAATAGTATATTGAGATATATATGTATCTGAGAGTCACCATAAAGATTCTCTCTATCTGTGCTGAGACCTACCCGGCGCCAATCAAATGGTGAGAGCGAGAGAGGAACACTAACAAGCGAATATCAAATTTGTGTAACAACAATAGCTGACCCTAGGCATAGGCCAATCATAGAGCATCTACAGATCACTCGCAACGCGAGAGAGGAGACCACACACAAAGAAGAGAGTTTACCCTTGTGAATATGATCGATTGAATCTCTAGAGGAGAGGCACTACAAATTTCTTATTATTTTAATATCTATAACTAATTCCTAAACACCAATATCAGTTCATATCGAAAAACAACCTACAGATATCTTAACTTTCAAAGACTACTGCACACTATACCCCTCACACTATGCTATCATAAAACCACACATGATATTGAAATTCTTATTCAAATATTAACTCAACCCATTCATCATCTTTGCCTTTATTAAGATGCTTCATTATTATTTGAGACTTGATGCTTAGGGTTAATTGTAACTGCTAATTGAAGTCTTTCCTGTTTCATGCAAGCATTGTCTCTTTCTCTCATTCATTTATACTCACGTTTTTAGTTGTTTATATTGTGATAATACTATGCTCCTATAGACTTCAAACATTGGAAAAAGGAAAACAGGTCCTGATCGGGAAGAGATTAAAGAGGTAGCACAAAAACAACAATAATCAGTTCTCAATTTAAAGACCTATGGCCCCGACAAGCTACTGTGGTAGAAAATGACATTGACCATTGATGTGAATATTGCTTAAGGCTGTTACTTCCCTGGTCACAGAAAGATTGTTTCTTGGTTATTTCACTGCTCAATGGGAGATTGTTTACTGTCTTATATTGCATTATTGACACATTTTGCAGCATGAGCTCATCTGTTCTGAGTTAACTATGACAAACTCTTCTATTTCACATGTTTGTTTTTCCTTTTGTTTCTTGAGTTCACCACTCTCAACCACCTTCCTTCCACTTAGGATTAGGCTTTTTTTAAAAAGTTATAGCAATTGTATCAAGTCTTCTGGTTTATTAATTTCATTTCCAGCATTCTGGTTTTGTGACAGCCATGGCGTCCTCAGCTGCAATAAGAACTGACTCTTCTTTTTCATGCGTTAACTTCTGTTTCTGAGTGATGACCAAATAAATCTGTACGACGGATCAGACACTATAATATAGATCTCTACAGTTAGTTATAGTCGCATCTAACGATTATTACAACACCGATACCGCGCGAGAGAGGAGAGAGAGAGCTCTGTGATGGCTCCACTATGGATCAACACAGTCTATTAAAGATCTGACTTGCGGTAGTTAGAACATTGTAACTAGGAATTTTTAAAAAATGGATCTCCAAACATTTCTATTATCTCTCAGTTAATTTCTGAAAATAAAAGTTCCATGTACAACTGTAAGTAGTAAATAGACTTTTGTATTAAATGTGTGAACGCATTAAAAAAGAAAGGTTAACCAATAAAGCAAAAGATTGTCAGGATAAGAAAGATTAAACCTATTATACTATCGTTACATGATCATCTTCAACTCAGGATTTATAATAATATAATATATATGATAATATACGATATATATAGAACATATATATAATTGTAATGCATGTATATGAGAAATATAGGTATACTTAATGTAATAATACATAATTAAGAACTACAAATTGTCTCTGAGGCTGGGTCAGAAAAAGCCCATGGATTATACCCATGGAAATGCTTCCACTAAGATAATTCTATTTGGCTTGCTGAAATCTTAGGTATTCAACTACAAGACAATGTTCCTGTAGGACTCTTCTAGGCCAATTCCGTTTTTCCTAGATCTAGTACTGATTTTGTAGCTGTTGTTAATCATCCTAGTAAGTTCCAGTTTGGACACTCTTCAGCACAGAAGTTAGCCTGTGAGCAAAGACATGCCAGGCAGCACAGGTTACAATGGCTTCTGCAGAGGTCTTCCTCTTTTTAAAACATTTCCAGAAACAAACACTATTATACATGTGTAAATTATGGCTGATAGTTTACATGTAAAAACCCAGCATGCAAAGGAAATCCTTATCCACATTAGTCACCCTTAAATCAGAACTGGATCTGGTTCCCTGGAAATATTCTCAAAGTCTAGGAAAAATGTGACAAAGACAAGTGGAATTTTACTACCTTTTGTATATTACCATCCAAATGTCCTATCGAATAGATATTTTCATGGCTGTGATTTAATGTCCTTTAGCCTTACTCAGTCTCTAAGAGCCTCTTATTCTGTCAGTGCTGGAAAAAAAATATGACTACATAATTCTCACAGCCGTAAAAAAATTTCTATTAGTGGATACCTTACTGGTCAGTAATTTCTTCAACTTCGCGCCTTTCTCTGATATTATCAACCGTTATTTCTTTTCATCCATCATTTTTAATTGTTTCTGTTCATGGTAAATAATATTTGATGGAAAATCCACATCCGTGCCACAAGTAAGAAATGGCTGGAGGCAGAGGATGCCACCGCAAGGTTTGAGGAGTATCGCTAGAAAATGAAAATTTTGGTAATGGCTAGTGAGGACATGTCGCATCACATCTACTATGTTGCATCATTTTTAGTAATTCAATTTGGTGGCATAACTATGATAGATTGTCTGCAGTGTTGGATGTTCCCCAGCAATGAACAGATAAATATGTGGACAATTTTTAAAAGCTCTCCTGTATGACTTAAAATAGCATTTTGTAAAATTCCTCTGACTTAATAGAAATTCATATCCTTGAATGTTATATTGAAAGAACATGTGTTTTGTCAATCAATATTTTTGTGTGTGTGCATGTGGGCACATGTACCATTTACACATGTGGCTGTTAGAGGAAAAGTTGTGGGCCTCACTTGCCACTTATCATGGAGTTCTGAGTATTTAATTTCTTTCATCGGGCATGGAGGCAAGTGCCTTTACCTGCTGGCCATGGCAACCACCCTATTGTTATTTATGTAGACCATAAGTAAGATTAGACTTTACATCTCAGAAGTTAAAAAGCTATAAATTGTGATTCCAATAAAAGAATATAAGATTATGGATTTATATAATAATGGTAAAGACAGGGCTGAAAGAAAGGCTCAGCATTTAGAGCACTGNTGCTTAGGGCGGGTGCCCTTAGCACCTTCTGGAAGTGGTGTCTGACTGGAGGAAGCAGGTCACAGGCATGGGCAGACGTTCAAGCTCACTATGACTGTTTCCAGCTGCTCTCTAGGCTTTCTGAGGCTCCATGCAGCCAAGAATCTCCACCACCGTCCATCCACTCCCACCTGAGACACTCTTTGCTAGCCTCCTCACAGTGATGGGACCCCAAGAAACCACCAACCGAAATAAGTCTCTCCTCCAGTGAGTTGCTTTTATTACTAATTTTATGAGAAAAGTAACTGACACAGTTGCGTACGTGAAGCAGATTTTAAAAGTTAGCTTGTGGCTGGGTGTGGTATCCATCCCTCTAATGTGAGTAGTCTGGAGAAGGAGGATCATTAGAGGTCCAATACCAGCATGTATATCCAAAGATTCAGGACAACCAGAGCCAAGGAATATTAGCTATGATTCAAAAATCAGCTTTTATTCATTTTTTTTTGTCTTTTTGATACAGGGACTCCCTTTATTCCCAGCTGGCAAGGAGCTTATTATGTAGACCAGGCGGGCCTTGAACTCACAAAGATCCACCTGCCTCTGCCTCCCAAGTGCTAGGATTAAAGGCACGTGCCACTACACCCAGGAAAAATAAGCTTTTTATAACATGACAAATTTTACCTAAATTATTTGTATTTTATAACATGAAAAATTTTACCTAAATTATTTGTATTTTAAAGCTTAAGTCTGATGTAGCAGGCAAGAATTTTGCCTTTGTTTAAAACTTACTAAAAAAAACCAAAACCTTACTTTAGGAAATTCAGCCTGTTTACTTAGGTAGGCAGTCATGAATACTGAACATTAAAGTCTATCAGTTGCTACAGTTCACTAGTAATTGCTTTACTTGATATAATTAAACATCAATCAACAGTTGTAGCATTTACATTTTAATGTAATCCTTATAGAGATAAATACATCCTTAATCAGGGCTAATGTAATACAATTACAAACTAAACATTTGATTAGTACATTTAAATTCCAATGTAATAAGTTACTAACAAGTTAATTGCTAAAGAAAGAGCATTTGATACAGGCCATTATTTGAGGCAACTAAATATTGCATAGTAGAATGCAGATCATGCTATAGGAGTTTCTAACATGGTGGTTTGAAAATCCCTAGGAATTAATAATCCAAAAATAGAATGCAAATCGCCTATCTTTTTGTCTTAAGGAATTCCTTTTTTTTTATCAAACATGACATGTTTCATGTGAAGAAACACGGCCACTGATTTAAGTTTTAGAAAGGTAAATACCGATAGAGAGGAACTGCGTGTATGGATAGAAAGTCAGCCAGCAGTGCACACTCCCTGTGCCCAGCCGTCAATCCCTTCTGTGTTGTGCAGGCAACCAGCTGGCGGCCAACCTTGGTGGTCATCCAATGCTAGGACCATAGAGAGGAACTGCGTGCATGGATAGAAAGACAGCCAGCGGCACACACTACCTGTGCT